>DF362157.1:345-19363 GCA_000787875.1 Solanum virginianum
GAGCTCAAACGCTGCTGACTTCGCAATCGTCACCGCCATCTTTGCTTTTGACTTGGCCGTCTTATAGATTACCTTAAAGTCTTTGCTTTTCATCTTCATCCATACACTCTAACCACTCTGTGTAAGCGACCTTCTTATCTTTCACTTTACCTTGAACTTCATCATTCCACCACCAATCGCCCTGACATCCACCACAGGCCCCTCTCGAAACCCCTAGTACCTTGGTAGCTACCTTTCTTACGTACCCAGCAGTCGTGTCCCACATACTGTTCACATTAGCTTCGCTACTCCACACCTCTAAATCTCTCAACTTTTCTTCCATCTCGCGAGAAAGGGCAGGAGTAAGGCGTCCCCATCTAATCCTAGGTTTGGCATACATAACCTTCTTCTTCTTTTCTCTCTTGAACAAGCAAAAATGTGCCAAAATAATATCCTGTTATTTGTTGACCTTATTCCTATAAAAATCACTTGAACAAGGTAAGGACACTGGCAAGATTTTGATTTCTGACAGGATAAACAGTCACAAGTTTTAATGCATGACTTGCAAAGTTATACTGATTTTCCTGCCTCACAATTCATCCACCACAAATACCTCTGTTCAGTGGTATCATCTTAGGTAAGTAAATATGCACTAAATAAGATTATGAGCTTAACTTTGAACCACAGGTACTTCACGTCATATTTATCCAAGATGCAAGTAACAATGCCAAGACAGTTTTCCGTAGATAATGAATACTTTGACAACTCCATCCAGGGTCTTTAAACTAAATCACATTTCACTCAAGTGGAAGAAGTTTATCATAGGAAGAAATTAAAGAGGCATCTGCACCAGCTGATCATACTCCAACATATGTCAATCATCCACAAACAAGTCAATAGGTAATACAAGATCTTGTTGCCACTCTTTCATTCCAAGAAGGAACAAACAACAACAACATATAGAGTGGAATCCCACAGTTGGGTCTGGGAGGGTAAAATGTACGCAAACCTTACCACTACCTATAACGACCCGCAGTTTAGGAGCCTAGAAAGTGCAGAAAAGTTGGTCTGGAAATGACCAGGGTCAGTCTATGAGACCATGTGCACGGCCCGTGGTTCAGAGCACAAGTTGTGACTAGGCTCGTGTATGGGAACCTCAGGAAAGGGAAAAAGTTTCTAAGTGTTGAGTGACTCATGAAGCCATTCACAGCCCATTGAAGGAAAGACGGTCCGTAGAAGCGGTCAAGTGTGGGTTCCAAACATGAAGGAAATTTGGAGTTTCTGGAAGGTAACCCATATTTAGCAGGACAGCCCGTCGACTAATGCACGACCCATAATTCGGCTTCGTAGATAGGGGCCCAAAAAGTGAAATTTTGCTAAGTGTGGAAGTACTCACGAGGCCATCCACGACCCTTGGATTGAAGGATGACCCGTGGATAGGGGTTTTGTGGTTAGGGTTTGGTAACCAGAAGATTGGAAAAGGAGAACACGACGAACAGGACCACGGCCCGTGGTTCCATTCACGGCCTGTAATCAAGATTTCGTGGATGGTGTCCGACAGTTTTAATGAAGGGCAATTTTGTCCTTTTCGCCAATTCTAAGCCTAAACCCTGTCATTTTTGGCTATGTTGCTTGGACTCTTCAAAAATGTCAACGGGTGCGTGTCGGATCCTCCAAAAATAGCGTATTTTGAAGGATCCGACATGGGTGCAACAACATTTTGGAGAGTCCGAGCAACTAAGGTTTTTGGGACTCCTAGGGCTCTAAATCAGTCTTTAAAACCCTAAGGATTCCCTCATTCCTTTCATTCTTCCACTTCTAAAATTTCCTAAGAAAAAAATATTCTCTCAAGAAGACAAGAACAAGCTAAGGAGGCTAGAGTTTCAAGGAGGATTTTCCATAACAACAAATTCCTTCTTCATAGACTTACCCAAGGTATGTGAGTTGATTTGTGGGTCTCCTTTCACCCACAAAGTCCTATATAAATGTTTTAACCTTTTTTTTAAGTTCCTTAACATTACCATGCATGCCAATGATGATTTCATCATGTTTCATGTTACTAAATGTTTTCAATGTTACTATATGATGTTCTAGTAAGTATTTTTCATGTATTTTAAGTTGATAGTGATGACCCCAATGATGTGGGTTTGAATGATGAAGTGTGGGCTGTTTTTACATGTTTAGAATAAGCATATTTTCTCATGATTTATGAACGTTTTAACTTATGATTAAGCCCACTAAGTTTCAAGTCAAGTTTTGCATGATACACAAAAGAAAGGTTTTAAAGTTATGATTTGTCAAACATACAAGCATGATGGCAATGCCCTAAAAGATGTTTAAGAAGATCCCCAAGATGAAAGAACAATACTCACTTGGTAGTTCCTTAAATTCGAGCTAACTTTGATTCTAAGTGTTATAATTTGACTAAGCTTATGTTTTTAAAAGATTCCATAGGATGACTTAGCACCGAATGAGGCATTGAGGTGGGGTTCGATAAGGGAACCCTAGAAGCAAACAATAAACGTATATTACAACATATACAAGTATATATATCAACTAAATAAAGTTACTATGGTAAAAATATAACACCTAAAAGTTTTTCATAAGATACATGGAATAGCAAAGTGCCATAGTTTGTACAACTAATTGGAGTATATACAAAACACAAAACAAGCAATCAAACCAAATACCTAATCAATCTATACTTCTTGGTCATAGATGAAGTAAAAGCACCCTAAGTAAATTGATCACATCTCACACCCAAATCATGCTAGACCTACACAGGTGTGGCAGGGACTTTGAATGGTTCGAGCAACGTAGGGATAGAGACATGATGCATGAAGCTTATGTTTAGTAATTTCACAGCTTTTCTTTGTTTCTTGCACACTATTTTCAGTGAAGGCTGAAAATTCCCACCCTCTGTAGGTGTGAGTCTAAACGATTAGTTCGGTTGACATTAGATGATCGTTGGACACTTGGTCCCCATGAAAAGAAGTTCCACATGGTGAATGAGATGGTTTGTGGTAGCTTTTAATTTGTTGGCATCTGTGACTTGAGACATACTGGTTAAGTGATTTATTTTTTATTGATAAACAAGCCAGCACAAAAGAGCCTGGTTGAGCATGTTATTTCACTTCACTACAGCAAAACAAAAGGAGGGAGACCATACCTTACCTCCCAGTATATTAAGGGGTCGTTTGGTAGAGTATATTAGCAAAAATAACACATATTAATTTAGAGTATCTTATTATACACTCTATTGTGTACTAGGGTATGTATTACTAATACCATGAATTTCTATGTATTAGTAAAGCAAGGGATTTGATTCATGCATTAGCATGACTAAAGACCCAATTACCCCTCAAAACCTTTTTTTCCATCTTTTCCATCATATTTGTAGAGAATATCTTTGTACATAAATATGCTTTTAGAAAAATCATGTTATCCATAATACACCAAATCAAACAATGCATAAGATCTCTTCATAATTAATGCAAACATAACTAATACAAGCACTACTAATACACTCTATTTAGCATTTTTCTTATACACCCTACCAAACGACCCATAAAAGAAGCAAATATAATCTAGAGGAAAAGTTAGACACCTATGCTCATCTCTGAAACGTACAAAAACAAATTACAATTGAGACAGGTATACTTACACCTGAAATGTTATTGTGTATGGACATGAGCGTTTTTTGATAAGTTCCTTTTCAAATCCATGTACTTGAAAAGGAAGAAAAAGATCATGATTCTGGTCTTCTATCTACCTGTCCTTTTCTGCAGATCGAATTTCTTTACAAACTATTTGCTATGAGCTACCTCAGTAGTTTCAATCAGTCATCTTTTCCCTCCTCTTTTTGAGGCAAAAGGACTTCCTAATTTGCTTTCTCCTTGATCCAGATTGTTCGACAGACTTATTTAGACCCACTAATTTGAGACCTACCTTTTACTGCTATTTTTTTTTATGAAGACCTACCTTTTACTGTTATATGACCTCACCATGCATGGATGGGTACCTGTATTATGTTAAGATGGTTTCCACTCAAGAAACCTCTATGTTCAAAATCACAAGCTAGCATGTTACTTGGCTGGCTTATGGAAATAGGACAGTCAGATGCATCTGACATGGATATGTTAAATTCTTAGCAAGTACCCAAAGCAACTTGGAAGATCTCGCAAAGCGTACTTTTGTTAGACATGCATGTATCAAATGAAACTGCTTAGAGGACATGACACACTACTAGGAGAGAAGACTACACAGAGTAGACTTGATGCACCATTTAGTAGTGTGTGGAGTTAACCATGGTTTCAGCACCCTGTCTTAAAGAATTATTCATCAGGCTCACTGCACAGTCATTCCACAACTCAAGGTTAGCTGCTCCTTGATACACACATTTCATTCATTTAGTTAATATTAATTCCAAACTATTTATCCTTTACTAAGTATTTATTAATAGAACAGGTTGACTCGTATAAAATGGGTTAACTAGAAAAAGAAAAGGCTCTCCCTTGAATACATCGCGTGCTTTAATCACAGCGCACAAGTAGCTGGACACTAGGTATACGTTTATATCCTCGTATGAGTTGATTTTTATATATACACATTAAAATATCAAATACACACAGATGGAAAATGGTTTCTAAATCAAACCCCAATACAACAATGTGAATTTCCCAATATAAGCAAGTGGATTACTTGCACTTTCTTACGAATACCATTGTTAATCAAGCAAAAAGATCTTTAAGATGTATATTTCATTTCAAAAAAAAAAACCCATGACAACATTATGTAATTTTTCCCAATAGAAGAAGTGCTTAATGTCACTCTCAATTTCTCCATTTTTCGTCAAGAAAAAGAATTCTTCAACTCCAATTTCAGCTACACAAACACAATAGCAAGTAGTAATAAAGAGCGAATTAATAATAATAGAGATAAAAGCTTACCACAGAACCAATGGGAGCAATTAGCTTGACAAGGGACATGAAAAGTCCCATGGCATATAGAACAAACATCATTCTCTGGTGGTCCATCCATATCTTTTCATAAAATCACTGTCTTTTCCCTTTCTCTTTCTTTATGAGGATGTCAGTTGCATCAAAGAATTTCAACAGATCCACTGTGAGACTCGCAAAAGCTTAGATTTTGACTGCCTTGCCGCTCTTCTGTCTCCTGATAACTCCCCGATTTTCTTAACATGTAAGAATTGATTGATGCCCCTCACTATTTTTAGCAAGTTAATCAAGGTGACAAAAAGATTTTGAAATTTTAAATGAGGGATAAGAGTTGTAAGAATTGATTGTAGCTGATAATATTATGGTTAATAATTGGAAAATGACTTAAAACATGCTTGAATTATTGAAAATAATATAAAAATGTCTTTAATTTATCTATTTGGCCTAAAAAAAATTTGCATTAATTTTTGGATCTAAAAATATCTTTTATTTATTTTTTTGGCTTATTTATATCCTTGAAACTGATAATTTTTTTTAAAAAAATAATTATTTATTAGGTTTCATTTTTTGCGGAATAAAGACAACTCTCATCCTTAATTCGTTTTTTGTAAAAAAAAAATCTTATAATTTTTTAAAGTTTTTTTGAGATTATAAAGAAGATATTATTTTGGTTTGGACAAAATATGTGAAAAATCTAGTTAAGAAAAACAAACTAGTAGTTTTACGATAGTGTTTTTTTTTAAAAAAAATTAGGGCCACGAAAAAAGTATATATTTTTTTTTGGATTTAATAAATTATGGGAAAAGAATCTTAAAAAAAAAACTCTTAAAAAGTCCAAAGTTACAACAATACATATTTGGAATTTTTTTAAAAAAAATCTGCACATAATTGTATTTTATTTAGACAAAATAATTAACCTTTTAATGATCAAAGCGATTTATTAAAACCAATTTAGCTTTATTTAATTTTTTTGGTTTAACCAAATTTGAATAGTTTTTGCTATTTTTTTTAATTATAACATTAAAAATAATAAAAACTTACTCTTTGGATAAATCAAAAACTTACTTTTTCATTAACTTTATATATTTTTTTAAAAAAATCTTTTTTAGAAAACTAAATCGGTTACTTGTTTTAATAAATCACTTTGATCGCTTTTTTGAAAAATCACTTTGATCTTTAACGAGATACATTATTTTGGTTTGGATAAATTATGGAAAGAAATCTAATAGAGATGAGAATTTATTTTATTTCATAAGAAAATGAAACATAATAAATATTTAAAAAGAAAAAAAAGAGGATTATTAGTTTCAAAGGTATAAGAGAGCCAAAAAGGTGAATGAAGGGCATTTTGTAATCCAAAGATAGATGACATGGGTATTTTAGGCCTAATAGGTGAATGAAGCCTTTTACTGTTATATGACCTCACCATGCATGGATGGGTACCTGTATTATGTTAAGATGGTTTCCACTCAAGAAACCTCTATGTTCAAAATCACAAGCTGAATGAAGGGTATTTTTGTACCATTTTCAATAGTTCAAAGGCATTTTAGGCCCTTGATTGGTTATTAATTAATGAGTTTTGATTTTTTTTAAATTAGTCTTCAATTTTTTTTAATATTTTGATCCAATATTATTAATCCTAATAAATTGAAAAGAAAAAAAAAAGAAGTTACACAACATTCGTCTCCTCTTCTAACTATCATCTTCACGCTAATTCCTCTTCTCCTCTTTTTTCTTCTTCTTCGTCTCCTTCCTCCTCCTTGTATTGTGCTATTGATATTATTGTTGTTTTGTTGTTGTTATTGTGTTGGAAAGAAGAGAGAGAGAGAGAGAGAGTGCATAGTACCTCTTTTTTTTCAAAAATTTTTTAACTTGAAAAAAAAATAATCTTAAATTTCATAGACTTGAAATTAAATTTTGTTGGTGTATCATTGGGCATTGTTTGTGAGGTAATTTTCAATCATTTTGGTAAGTGAATACTATTGTTTTGTGTGCATTGCTCATCTGAGGTTATCTACTATTTTGGTTGACTTCGTTTCATCACCTGATGCTGAAAAAAATGCAACAAGTGGTGAACTAGATGCAACTATTGGATATAATAGTTGTTGCATCTATTTTAGCAGTTGCTTCACTAATAGCCGCTTATATTTTTGTAAGTTTTAGTAATTGCTAAAATATACTTCCAACAATTGTTGTAGGTGTTCTAGCTATTGCTGCAACAATTGTTGAATGCATTTCAACAATTCTTGCATAAATTGTTGAATGTGTTTCAACATTACTGAAAAAATATTCACCAACTGTTCTAGGTATTCTAATTACTGCATCAATTAATGAACCAATTGCTTCTTCAATTGCAGGATGATCAAAATAAAATTATGATCAATTTTTATAAATCATAATACAGGTACATACCTTCATACTATCAATGCAGGATAAAATAACAATAGAAGTTGATTGCAATGACAAATAGGCCGAGTCCAACAATCGCTATATTTGGCGTTGAAAAAATTAAAAAATGGTAGAGAAAATAACAATGATTGTGGATCGAGATACCATGTGTGAGGATTTTGCCAAGAAAAACATTTCATTGTGAATTAAATTATGAATTGAAAGATCTTTCATCACCTACATGCATAGTTGCAGTGAAAAGCAAAGGGCTGCTCCTTTTAGAATAAAAAATCAAATAAGTTTGTGTACTTATTTGAAAGATGAAGGTAGACCCATTTTAAGGGTATATGTGGTTGAAAGAGTAGTCAAAAATTGTCAGGAGCAACATATATTAAATGATAAAAGTGATTCGACGGATATGGATATTTCATATTAAGAAAGCATCGGTGCACATAATACTCCTCACACTCTTGTTCCTACTCTTGAAGTTGCCAACAATACACTGAGATCGCATAATCATTATAGTCTGGTCATGCTCAAGATGATGAAAATAATTTTTACATTAGTTGTCATTCAAGAATAAGGAAGAGTTAGATATTGCCATGAAAATTTCTTGTGCGAAGAAAAATTTTAGAATAAAAAAAGGTGATTAACTCGCGTACTATGTATTATGTGAAATGTGTACATCCCAAATGCAAGTGGTGGCTAAGAGTTTTAAAACTCCAAAGTTTTGATAAATTTTATATCAGCAAGTATGAAAAAAATGCATACACGTAATTCACAACATCTTACAGGCTATAACCCACATGCCATAATAAAAGTCATTGTTCCATACTTCGAGGATAGATCTCCAAAAGGTAAAGTCCCTTCCACAAAAGATATTGAGAGTTCAATACATACTGAATCGGACTGTATAGTTAGTCATTGAAAAGTTTAGAAAGGAAGTGAGATTGCAAAAGCTTTGATAAAGGGGATACATGAGCACAATTATATAGTGCTTGATGCTTACTGTATAGAAAAATGAAAAAGTTGCAGAAAAGTTTGGAACATCAATGAATATACGAGCCAATCTACGACTCGTGGTTTGTTCAACGGGTCATAGACAGGTACCGTAGACTAGACCCTGAAGGATGAAAATATTTCTAAGTATAGAAGGCTGTAGAATAGGAATTACGACCCCTAAATGAAATAATGAACCATAATGTAAGCTCGTGGATTGAAGGTGCGAATTTCAGTAGCTAAAATTTTTGGCCATGCAAAGTACGAAGGACAAGTATAAACCACAAAAGTACGATTTTTAAACATTGTCTTGTAAAGTCAGATTCAGAGACTGTTTTTAGAGATCAATTTCAACAGAATGAAACCCCTAATGTATGAGTCGCACATCAATCTATGGACCGTAAACAAGGTTCATAGATGGGTTTGGTAGTTTTAAATGAAGAGTTTTTTGGTCATTTTAAATTCATTTAACTCCTAAATTTTGTCATTTTGATCATATTAACTAGTTTAACCAACTCAAATTCTATAAAACCTATTCCTAATTTTATTCCAACTCATTCACTCTCAATTCACTCCCAAAATTTCCAAAATCTTCTCTTTCTATCGAGGATTCTATTGGAGCTAGGATTTCACTCAAAGAACAAGTAAGAGAAAACAAGATATTGAGATAGAGAAAGAGGAAGTCCCCACAATGCATGATTTTTGCCTACTTCAAAGGGCTCCAATGGATAGTTTATCAAAAATTATTTCATCCTAATTGTTAGAGCCTTCAAGGCTTCATCCATGGAGCCCAATTCAAACTCTCCTTTTAGCCCAAGTTGAATGATGATTACTTGTGGTTTTCATGATTCTATTCCAAATGATTGAATTATGATTATTACATGACTATTATACTTAATTATGCATGAATTATAAAGAATTACATAATTTCTAAGTGAATTCAAGTATGTGATGATTAGGGCTTGTTGAATTGATATGAATTTCTTTACTAATGATCTAAATTGATTTTTATTGCATTATTCCTACACTACTTTCATCTGATTGCATGATTTTAACTTCAATTGTTCATGATCCCACAGATGGTCCTAATTTCCTGTGTTAAGCTATGATTTATGATTCATAATTCTAAGTAGGAAAGCATGATTTTCATGATGCTTTGATGATGAGTGTGACTTAAGACCCTAATGACTATGACATGATGATAAGATGGGGATTATTCCCATATTATATGCAAAGTTACATAGATGGACTATTCCTATGGTATGATATGTTTTTATGAGGTTATAATGTCTATTTTACAAACTATGAAAGTATGATTTCTAAACTATGGTTATGACTATGTATATGCATGGTTATATATGTCGTGGAATATGACTTAGCACCAGATGAGCTTGAGCGAGGGGGACTATCCCTAAGGGTCCTTATATAAATCCTCAAGTCATAGCTACGTGCCACAATAGGTTTATGATTATGTGACTATAAGGCTAGCTAATGGATACATATAACTTTATGAAGTGACACTAATCGTGCTAGGTTAGAGCCTATAGGGTAAGATTTTACGTATATATGATTCTCGCTATGCTAGGATAGATCCTATAGGGTGAGGGTTGAGTCTACCATGCAAAAGTAGACTCCTCATTCACTCAGTGTGGAGGGAACATGGAAATTTCTTGTAAAAGTCCACATTGTGTTATTGTTGGTTATAGTCTTACTCCCACATATGTATGTTGGGTTATGAAAGGATTTATAATATTTCCGTTCATGGTTTTGAACATGCCTTGCTCATGCATATCCTGTCCTTACTCTATTGCTACAATTATGCATATTGTTGTAACATTATGATGTTTCCTTGATGCGCAACATACCTACATACTTAGTATATTTATATGATAAGACATACTGTTTGCATACATGATCTAACCATGTAGAGAAAGGCGACGATAAGACTATTCATTCATTTCGTGGCTAGAGTTGGATTTGATCATTGAAGATTGTTGTTGAGTTCCCAAGCTTCGGGGACAAACCTAGTTCTTGCTTACATTTTGTTATGTTGAGACTTTACGATTCACTTTATTTTCTATCTTGAGGGTGAGCTAGTATTATGTTCTAGTCCCTGCCAAGACCTATGATGTAAAGGCATGAATTAGACTTATGATGTTGTAATTCCCCTTAAAAGGAAAGTATGAAAGGAAAGTATGGGTTTGCTTATATGAGACTATGTTCTACTTGCTTACTTTCTTATGAATTGCTTATTTTACCTTATGTATACTTATGATATGAACAAGAGGCTTGGACGGCGCCTTCGGGTGTCACATTTTCCATGTCATGGCTAGTCCCTAGATTTGGGTCATGACAAACTTGGTGTCAGAGCACAAGGTTTGAAAGCATCCTAAGGAGTCCAATAGGCTGCTTCTAGTAGATTCTTGCTCATATATATGAAACATGTCATATCTTTCACGACCCAAGTCTAAGGCCTAGTTGTAACACGACAAATGGGACACTCATAGGCATCTCGTCCAAGTATCTTAGTATATTAAACATTCATAGGTATAAACTCATACATTTTGCAGAATTTAAAATGGGGTAGGGTCTAAGGGACATTATTTTTTAAAAAAACATATCAAAACATACATAAACATCCATAACATACCATCTAAAACATGAGTCAATGGAAATTGGTATACAGTTAGTTTTTCTTAAATAGAAAAGATTCTAAATTGAGATAGAAAGAAAAAACCTCTAGTTTTAAGAATTAAAAGTATACACATGTCCAAAAAGTACATAGCATGAAATGAAATAGGTGGAGACCCGAACTAAGGGCTTAAGAGTTTAAAAAGTTCTTATTGATTGGGAGATGTTTAAGGAGGTGGAGACCCGAACTAAGGGCTTACCATAATAAAGCTAGTCTTGAAACACCGATAAAACTAGCCATGAGCTGGAGTAGTAGGAGTGCTGGTCCCTATATGGTGACATTATATTGGCAAAATATGCATTAGTACGTTGAAATGTACTAAGTATATAAAATACAATGCAAGTATGAAACTGTAATGCTATCAATCATAATTTAGAAACTTTAATGTATGAAATGGTAAATGCAACATTTATATGCGCTTAAGCATACATGAGGAATAATGTTTAGTACAAAGCAAATGTAATGCATAAATGGAAAACAAGTGATTGTACAAAGATATCAATATCATACTTTATGGGAAGGGACAGTAATTGACACATAAGACCATGTGAGCTACTACATGGAATCCAACATAATCCCCTACGTTGGCACAAAGAGACTACTTGTCGTGTGAAACTTCATCACATAGCATGCATCATCATATATCATAATGGCCTATGTGGGTCTACTAACCTAGACTACAAGGGCTCTTATGGTGGCATATAATTAATGGGGCAAAGGGCTATATCTAGGGTTCCCTTACTGAACCCTACCTCATTGCCTCATTAGATGCTAGGTCATCCCACAAATTTTTTTAAAAGCTTGTAATTAGTCAAATAAGGATGCTTAGAATCAGAAGTAGCAATTTCAAAGAGTAGCTCGGAACTTAAGGACCACTAAGTGAGAGTTGTCCTTTCATATTGGGGACCATCATAAACATCATTTAGAGCATTATTGACATGTTTACATCTTTGTACAAAACATTAAGTTAAAAGTATTTCTTTCATGCCTTATTCATCATCAATGTATCATGCAAAGGTTGACTTAAACTTAGTGGGCTTAATCCTTTGTTGGAAAACTCATAAATCATGTGAGTTATGCATGAGCATGGGAATAATATGCTTATTTAAAACATGTAATAAAAGCCCACACATCATCATTTAAGACCCTAATCATTGGGGTCATTACCATCAACTCAAAGCTCATGGAAACACTTAGAAAAACATTGTAGGATAACATTAAGGACAAAATGCATCATAATATATTATGAAATAATCATTAACATAGTATTTAAAGGAACTTATAAAAAGGTAAAAACCTTTAAGGAAGGGGTTTGTGAGTGAAAGGAACCAACAAATCAACTTACATATCTTAGTTGAAGCTTAAAAAGAAAGAACTTGTTGTTGTGGAAAAGGATCTTTGAAACCCTAGCCTTCTTGCCTTGTTGTCGGAGAGAGTAATTGCCCTAGGATTTTTGGGAAAATGGAGAATGAAACGAATGAGAGTTCTTAAGGCTTTTAGGTCTGGCTAGGGGCTTAAAAGATCACAAAAATGATGTGGTTAAGTCTAGGATTTGCGAAAAGGATGAAAATACCTTCATTAAAACTACCAAACACAAACCACGAGACACTAATTATGGGCCTTGGATGGACCACGAGTTATGGTTCATGTTGTCCTATTCTTCTTTTCTAATTTTTAGAGACCTGTTACCAACCCTTCTATCCATGACACCTTTGCATAGGTTGTACTCCTATCCAAAAGTCACGGATAGCCTAGTGGAACCTCCCCATGCATAGTAAAATTTCCATTCTCAGGAACCCCATTCACGAATACTAACCACAAACTATAAACAGGACTATTGACTGTCCTGTTGGTCGTGACTTACCTTTCAGAAACTCCAAATTTCCTTTATGTTTGGAACTAACTCTTACGACTCAATCTACAGTAAGTTTTCCCTTTTGTGGGCCATTGATGTCTTCATCGATAGTTTTATACTTGACAAAATTTCCAAATTTCTAAGGCTTCCATTCACAAGCCTAGTCTATGGCTCATGGTTTGAACTACGAACCGTGAACTTAACTTGTAAAATGAGTCTGAGCATTTCTATTCCAACTTTTTCTGCACTTTTTGGATTCTAAACCGAGGGTCCTTGCGCATGAACGAGAGACTATGAGACATTTAGAAAATCTTCATTTCTCTTATGATTTATGTTGTGCCATCAAGACTCTCATTCCCTAATGATTTTCCTTTGATATTTCCAGAAAATGCCTCCACGATGTGCTCCATTGCCTAGGGGAGTCGATACTAATAAGGACCAAGTTCCTCTAGCTCCTTAAGTTCCTTAAGGACCTCAAGGCCCTCAAGCTGACCCAAGTACCAATTAGGAGTTTAGGGTTAATATCACTATGTTGGATCAAGTTGTTGCTTCCCTAAAGCCTCGTACTCTAGCTTCTAGGGTTAGAGATTTTGCTAGAATGAATTCTCTGGAGTTTCATGGTTATAAGGTGGATGAGGATCCATAATAATTTATTGATGAGTCCTACAAAGTGATGGAGATTATGGGGGTATCTTTCGAGGAGAAGGCTGAGTTGGCGACTTACCAATTTAAGGGAGTTGCTCAAGTTTGATTGACATAATGGAAGTCCAAAAGAGTTTAAAAAGTTCTTATTGATTGGGAGATGTTTAAGGCCAATTTTCTTGATCATTTCTTTCTCCCTTGAGCTAAGGAAAGCTAAAGTAATGGACTTTATGAATCTAAGGCAAGGTGGTATGAGTGTGAAGGGGCACGCCCTTAAGTTCACAAAGTTGTCTAGGTACACTCCTTCCTTGGTGGCCGATTCTAGTGCTTGTATGAATAAGTTCATCTTGGGTGTATCTGATTTGGTGAAGATGGAATGTAAAACCATGATGCTTATTAAATAAATTGATATTTAATAGCTCATTACTAATGTCGAGCAAGTAGATTGCAAAAAGCTTCAAAAGATGAGGACGAAGGAGTCCAAAAAGGCTCATTTTAATGGTGGATTTTCACATGCTAAGTCTGGTGGTAACCATTTACAACAAGGTCAAGGGTTATCCAAAGGTTCTTCTCAAAGGTTTGATAGAGATAGGGTGTCTGCCCTTAAGGCTCAATGTGATATAGTAAAGGGTGATAGTGCTATTCATCCTATGTGTCCCCAATATGGGAGGCATCATGTTGGTATGTGCTTGAGAGGCACAGGTGCATGCTTTGGTTGTGATAAGATGGGGCAGAAGATCTCTGAGTGTCTTAATATTGCTACTAAAGGGAAGGAAGGGCGTCCTCAAGGCTAAGCAGCCCAAAGAGGGCAATGCAATAATGTGCCCAATATTAATGAGATGGTCTACATAGCAACCGATTCTATGTTTTACATACTAGGAAAGAGGTTGAAGAGTCTCCTGATGTGTCACAAGTATGTTGAGAGTCTTTGATCATGAAGTATATGCTTTGCTTGATGCTGTTGCTAATATATCTTTTGATACTCCTTACCTTACCATAAATTTTGATGTCTCTTGAAGTCTTGTTAGAACCTTATTCGGTCTATACACCAACTGGTTAGTCATTTCTAGCCAAAAAAGTTTATAGAACTTGTCCCGTGTTGATCTTGCGTAGAGTTTTTCCATGTGATCTTGTTGAACTCGATATGACTGATTTTGATGTAATTCTTGGTATGTGTCATGACCCAAGCCTAGGGCCTGGACGTGACCAGCGAATGGGGGACCTAAAGGAACCCCAAACAAGCCTCATAGCATATCATTACACATCCTTGGTCGCGGAAACAATTAAAATGACAATGAGTGATAAGCATAAACAAGGCAATTGAGACTAAAGGTAAACTTCCATATCATAACATCAAGAAACAAGAGAGTCAAGACTTATAGCATAGTTACATAACATGTCCAACAACACCTCAAGTCCCAAAACTCATCTGGATCTTAAGGATTTCACTCAACCTTCAAGTCTCTATTTCAAATTTTCTTCAAGAAATTCTCCAAAGCTAAGGTATGTGTATTTTTTTCATGGGTTCCTTTCACCCATGATGCCCAAGCTTCCTTTTACCTAAATTTGCATGACTTAAAGTTGATTTACTCATAGGTCTTACTTATTATGAATTTCACTGCACATTATGCTAGGGTTCCATGAAATTAATATTTTTTTGAGCTATAAATCTAAGATCTATTATGAGATTTGATCAAGGGTTTTGATGTATATTGCTTAAGGGTGTTATTAAGTATCTATTGATGGTTTTATACTAAATTTTCTAGCATGAGTTGACCCTTGAATTGCATGATTTTACACTAGCATTACATACTCACCAAGTATTTGATAAAATATTCGATTATAATTTCTTGAGGAATTGAAGGTCCAATGTATGTTTTATAAGTTGAATGACTATATAATGATGAAAGGAATGTATGTATATGATATTATCTTTATAGTTTTGGGAATCGACCAAGCCTCACTCAAGAGGTTGTAGGCCCGGGTAACCATGTTAAGGGGGTTTGTACCTCGATCACTTTGCTCAGGATGTGGTAGGCCCGTGCAACCATGTTAGGGGTTTGTACTATGATAACCATGTTGTGGGGTTTGTACCTCATCAACTATGTTGGGGGGTTTGTACCTTATCAACCATGTTGAGGGGTTTATACCTCATCAACCAGTTGAGGGGTTTGTACCTTCTCCAAGAGGATGATAGGCCTTGGATATTCACTAATAATGGTCACTCTTTATAAATGTATTATGTTCTATATAAGCATGGTTTACTACAACCATCTTCCATGCAAGCCATATTGTTACACGCTACTCATTGCCTATGCTTATGCATTTCAGTTATGTTACTTATCTCTTGTTGCATTGCAGGAGTAGCCTATGCTTATGCATTTTGGTTATGTTACTTATCTCATGTTGCATTGCATCCTACATACTTAGAATATTCAAATGTACTAATACATACTCTATGCCTACATAATGTCACCATGTAGGAACTGGAGCCCCACTTGAGCATTCTCCTCCACGTGGCTAATAGAATTTCTCCAAAGCTCATTGGTGAGTCCTCAATTCCGGGGATAATGTTTATGATCTCATGTTATATTCTAAGACTATCTATCTTCTATGTATATATTGACTATGAGGGTGAACCTTGCTTGTCTTGGCCCCCTCTTTTATCTATGTAGTAGAGGTGTTGTTGGACATGCTATGTATTGAACCTTGATCCTCTTATTTGGTGCTTATATTATGAAAGTATTTCTTTATCCCTTTTCCTTTATTTCTCCTCTTATTATGTTGTTTAATTGCTTTTGCGATCAATAATGTGTAACGATATATTAAAAGGCTTTCTTGGGGTCCTTTTGGGTTCCCCATGTGTTGTATCACGTCTAGGCCCTAGGCTTGGGTCATGACAAACTTTGTATCACATCACTAGGTTGTTAATGGTCCTCGGCATCCAACATACCACGTCAATTAGAGTCTTGTTCATGGTTGTGTTGTGCACCACAACTCTGAGCAAGAAGCTATGAGGCATTTAGGAAATGTTTCCCTTCTTCATATTCTAAATCGTGCTATAGATTTAAAGTAAGTTTCCCCCCCTAACGATCGCTCTTTGCTATGCTAGATCATGTTTAACATAAGAGGAAGAAGAGCCCGTACACTTGAGGAGCAACTGGCTCATGGAGAGCTTCGGGATGCTCTCACCTTGCTTGCACAGGTTGTGGCTAACCAAGCCAATCAAGGGGCCCAAGCCCCTCATGCTCCTACTTCGGCATCTCAGGTTAGAGACTTCATAAGGATGAATCCCCCAAAATTCTATGGGTCTAAGGTAGATGAGGACCCTCAAGAGTTCATTGATGAGGTCTACAAGGTATTGGCTGTCATGGGTGTTAGCTCGGAGGAGAAGGCGGAGTTGGTGGCCTACCACCTCAAAGGTGTAGCACAAATATGATATAATAAATGGAAAGAGGAGAAGACAATCAACAATGTGGTGCTTTGGAAGGAGTTCAAGGTGGCTTTTCTTAATCGGTTCTTCCCTCTTGAGCTTAGGGAAACTAAATTGGTGGAATTTATTAATTTGAGACAAGGGTCTATGAGTGTGAGGGAGTAAGGCCTTAAGTCCAACCAACTCTCAAAGTATGCCCCACACTTGGTTGCCGACTCAAGGTCTAGGATGAATAAATTTGTGATGGGTGTCTCCAATTTGTTAAGTGAAGAATGCGAGTATGCTATGTTGAATAGCGACATGGATTTGTCCCGTTTGATGACCTATGCTGAACAAATAGAGAAGGAAAAGTTGAGGAAGATGAGGAGTCATGAGGCCAAGAGGGCTCGTTTTGATGGTAAATTTCAAAGTCGAAAGGGTGGCCGATTCCATCAAGGCCAAAGGTCTTCTCATGCATTTCATAAGAGGGTTGCCAATGACTTTCTGATGGCCCAAGGTGTTAAGGATATGGCTCCTATTGATGTGTGTTGAAGTATGGTAAGGGGTCATGGTGGCCCATGCTTCAGAAATACTAGTAATTGTTATGGTTGTGGAGAGGGGTGTGGTTCCTAATGGTGGGTATCCAAAATGTGGTAAGGGTCATAGCGGCCCATGCTTGAGGGATACTAATGCTTGTTATGGTTGTGGGGAAGTTGGGCATAAGGTGTTAGATTGCCCGTGAAATCGCAACAAGGGTAAGGAGGTTCGTCCACAAGGTGCTAATGCGGTTCCTTTGGAGAGAGGTGGTCAACAAGGTGGTGCCCCAAAGCACAATCAGTTTTATGCTTGCATGGGAGGCAAGGGGTTAATAAGGTGCCCGATATCATCACCGGTATATTGAAAATCTTTGTTTTTGATGTGTATGCATTGATTAATCTGGGTGCCACTCTTTCTTTTGCTACCCCTTTTGTTGCCAAAAAATTCCATGTTGAGCCCGAATTGTTGTGTGAGTCATATGAGGTGTATACTCCTATTGGTGCATCTATTGTTGCTAGAAAGGTCTATAGAAATTTTCCCACTTGCATCTTGCATAAAATATTGTCTTGTGATCTTGTTGAGTTGGATATGGTTGATTTTGATGTCATTCTTGGGATGGATTGTGGCATGCATATTATGCCTCTATTGATTGTGGAACCCATTGGGTCAAGTTTCAATTCTCAAATGAACCTGTCCTTGAGTGAGAGAGTCATGATGTGGTGGTCAAGGGTAGGTTCATCTCTTGCATTAAAGCCCGTAAGTTGATCTCTGAGGGGTGTCTTTATCGCCTTGTGAGGGTTAGGGATGTGGAGTCCAAAGTCCTTCCCATAGAGTCGATTCTGGTTGTAAATGAATTCTTGATATCTTTCCAAATGACCTTATTGGTGCTTCTCCCAAAAGGTAAATAGATTTTGGTATAGACCTCCTCCCCGATACTCAACCCATCTTTATTCTCCCTTACCGTATGACCCCGACGGAGTTAAAGGAGTTGAAGGAACAATTGAGGGACTTATTGGAGAAGGGTTTAGCTAGTCACTTCTCTAAGATTGATCTTCGTTTCGAGCATCATCATGTGAAGGTGAGGGAGTGTGATATTCCCAAGATAGCCTTCTGGACTAGGTATGGGCATTATAAGTTTGTGGTGATATCCTTTGGGTTGACCAATGCACCGACCATCTTCATGGACCTAATAAATAGGGTCTTCAAACCCTACCATGTGAGTTTGTTGTGATGTTCTTTGCGTTGACCAATAAACTTGTTATCTTCATGGATCTTATGAATGGGGTCTTTAAACCCTATATTGATTCGTTTGCTGTGGTCTTCATTGATGATATTTTGATCTATTCACATAGTGAGGAGGAGCATAGGGGTCATTTGAGGGTGGTGCTACAAAGATTGAGGGAAGAGAAGTTGTATGCCAAGTATGAAAAATGTGAATTTTGGTTAAACAAGGTTTCCTTCTTAGGTCATATGGTGTCGGGGGATGGTATTGAGGTGGATCCTAAAAGGATGGATGTGATTAGAAACGGAGGAGAAGGCGGAGTTGGTGGCCTACC
>DF362157.1:22993-54493 GCA_000787875.1 Solanum virginianum
AACCATGTTGGGGGGTTTGTACCTCATCAACCATGTTGGGGGGTTTATACCTTATCAACCGATTAAGGGGTTTGTACCTCATTTGCCTCTCCAAGTGGGTTGTAGGCCTTGGATATTCGCTAATAAATATCACCCTTTACACATGTATTAAGTTCTATATAAGCATGGTTTACTACAAGCATCTTCCATGCATGTCATATTGTTATATGCTACTCATTGCCTATGCTTATACATTTCGGTTATGTTACTTATCACTTGTTGCATTGCATCCTCCATACTCAGTACATCCTAACGTACTAACGCATACTCTATGCCTACATGATGTCACCATGTAAGAATCAGAACCCCACTTGAGCATTCTCTTCCACATCGCTAGTACGATTTCTCTCAAGCTTGTTGGTGAGTCCTCCATTCCGGGATGATATTTATAGTCTCATGCTATATTTTAAGACTATCTTTCTTTTATGTATATATGTGAGGGTGAGCCCGATTACTTGTCTTGGCCCCCACTCTTATCTATGTAGTAGAGGTGTTGTTGGACATGTTATGTATTGAGCCTTGATCCTCTTGTTTGGTGCTTATGTTATGAAAGTATTCCTTTAGCCCCTTTCCCTTATTTCTTCTCTTATTATGTTGTTTAATTGCTTCCGCCACCAATGATGTGTAATGATATGTTAAGAGGCTTACTTGGGATCCCTTCGTGTTCCCCATGTGTTGTGTCACGTCTAGGACCTAGGCTTGGGTCGTGACATCGTAGTTTAATCTATGACTCTTAGAAAGGTCTCATAACGCCCTGCTTGTAAAAATTCAAACACTAGAACACATCTGCGACTCGTGGAATATTCTACAAGTCGTACCTAGTCTCATAGATGCAATTCTAGTAGCCAAATTTAATGTGTATTGTTTCTACGAGGGCCTTCTATGGCTCATAGTTTTCACTACGACCTAGAAAAGGGTCATCGTAGAACTATCTTTAGCAATTTCAGAAATGTTCTTATTTTTCATTCCTTTAATTGTGGGGTTAAGCAGGTTCGCTAAATATGTGCATTTCAAGTACCATGGTCCCAAAAGCTAGGAGGATATAATACGGGCCATGCAGCGGCAACTACGAGATGAGCCCTCGGAGGATCAGGGCAATTCCAAGGCTAGTGGATCAGTAGAGGAGCTCAGTGTCCAGCTTGACCCAAAATGCTGAGCAACCACAGATATGGGTTGCCACTAGACAAGTCGGGCAGCCATAGACTCAGGCTATTGTTGTTTGCTCTCCCTAGTCTGAGGAGAGAGGTGATAAGGACAGAAATTCTATTCAGATGACTCCCTACAGAGAGGTGTCTGAGACAGGACCCGACGATGAGTCGGAGACAAAGTCTTCAATAGCACCTCAGGCATCACCCTCACCTTTGAATGCTTTATCTAGTTGGTGGTGTGTTGAGGGCATTAGGCCATCTACTGGGAGGGCATACAGAAGAATGAGTGTGGCTGACTAGGTCGTTCTATTTTTGAGAAGCCCCACATCATCACTTCTAGATTGGTTAGTTTCCCAGGCCTTCAAGACACTATTGCCAAATACAGACTCCAGTGGCTGGCAGGATCGTCGGGGAAGTACTCACCAGCCATGGTTAAGGAGTTCTTTGCATCATATGCCACCACCATTCTCAGTTCTCTTCCCAAGGGAAAGAAATCCCTCACTCAGCCCCGATTGACATATACACGGGTGAGGGGTTGACAGGTGGATAGATCAAAAACTACTATCCATCAGATGTTATTTGGGCCAGCGTTCCTAGCCCTCAGGTCTACAGTAGAGTTTTGTAGGATACTGGGTAGACTCATGATAAGGCCCTGATGAGAGACCAAGCTTGCAGGGCCAGTTTGATGAGACAGGTTGCCAACCAGATCGTAGAGCAAGGCTTAGACCCTGAGTGGATAGCTACTTCACTGGAGCCTATCGCGAAGGCTTCACTCAACTTCACCAGCAAATTTTGGTGGGCTATGGTGAGATCACAAATTTGGCCCATACTTGCAGATAATATATTGATGCCAGACTATGTAGTATTGATTACCAGCATCTTGGTTGGCTATGAGATTGATTGGGCCTGCCTAATTGCGAAGTAGATACACGAGGTAGCCCTAATGAGTTCCACCTCCATCCCCTTCCCATGCCTGATCTATAGACTCTTTATAGAGTTAGGGGGAGATAATACATCATTTGGCCTTATTGATAGAAGTTCAAGGACCTTAGATGGTAACCTAATAAAGGTTGATGATAATCCGGTGGTCTTCCGGTGAGCACCACGCCCTCCTGCTCAGATGCCAGAGATGTTTGATGTAGTGACACCATCTGAGAATCCATCAACCACCATTTTGTTGTTCTCATTGCTAAGATGCCCCTCACAGATTGAGACAGATGTGGAAAGGGGTCCCACGACTACTACTACTACCCTAGAGGTCGTGCCCACACCGATAGCACCTGCTAGCATAGTCCATACGTCAGCGACTGCTATGCAGGCCATGGCATAGAGGTAGGCCTGCATTGAGTCACAACTGACTCAGTTATCATAGCAGATTCAGCCCTGGGTCTGACAGACCATTTCAGAGGCTGAGGCTCGCATGCAGCATTCGCGGTTGCCGCTATTCAGGAGAGACTTACACGCGTGGACAGCTGTATTGATGCATTTGAGCAGCGAGTACAGTAGAGCCTCAGCTCAGCACAGCCTATAGATATGATGGTCATACAAACAGAGATCTAATAGCTCCAGGCCCATATGAGAACAACATTAGCAACACTAGTTGTGTTCCCACCAACCGATCCAACAGAGCCAATGGTAGACTTATTTGCTTCGGAGGATACATCACTCACTTCCCTCAGGAAAAGGCCCAATGTTGATGATCCTGATACAGTGAGACTACAGGCGGGGTTGATAGAGAAGTAGGAGTACAAGCTCACTAGGATACGCTCGATGCGAGATGAAGAAATGAAGCAGGCTCGTGAGCTAGAGAGAGTGAGGGGTGCTGGACCCTCCAGACATGCTCCTATTACTAAGGAGGCCACCAGGTAGGTTGAGGATAGTTACACTCAACCAGAGACCGGCGCTTAGGCACCTAGGTATATTTTTTAACCCTTGTGCTTTACTATTGTATTTTGTGCATTGAGGACAATGCTATATTTTTCGATGGGGTGTGGGTAGTTATAAGCCTTAGTGAAGTCTGAGTAACCTTGACCTATAACTATCACAAATTTTGATTTCGAGGGGTTTTCTTAATTATGTTCATTTTTCCCAAGGATGTTTACTTTCTGTTGAACCAACATATTTAGGATGTATAGATAGTATTAGTAGCATGTAGTATAGATATCTATGGCATATGTTTGTTTTGTGTGAAAGATGATACCCACCAAAAATTTATTTGTTAGTCTTGATAGCAACCATGTATGTTTGATTGTTTGGCAGTGCTTGTTCTGATAAGTGAGGATACATTATGATGAAAAACATGATTTGAGAGTTTTTGTTAATATTGTAATTAGTTCTATGTGTGTGTGAGCTTTCTTTGCTAAATTTTTATGTTGTGTTTCAATTCAGAACTTGCTCTATTACTCTGACATAGACTGAAAGTTAGTTGATTAGGAAAGACCTTAGGTAGTTGTTCATATTAGTCCACTTAGCCTAAAAAACCAACCAAATGTGTAGAGTATCCCTTGATCCCAATGTTTGAGTTTTGCAAGTACCCTTCTCTTTGAAAACACCTAAGTTACCTAGCCTTGTTAAATGTAAAATCTTGAAATTGGCCCTGGTCCTTCCTTGAATATTGTGTACCTTGACTGAGGCAAAAAGTTTAAGTTGAGGATGGCTACCAAAAGTGGTGTTGGTTCATAGTTTGGATATTGTGCTCCTCGACTTAGGCCAAAAGCCTAAGTTGAGGGTGGCTAGTGTAATAGTAAACACAAAAAATGAGGTGAAAGCTAGTGATACATGGAAAAAGGGATAAAAATATGTTCTACGTGCAAGAAAAATGAGTAAATGCCTAATCAATGACCTAAAAAGAAAAATGATGTGAAAACAAAAGGCGAAGAGCTAAAAATGAGAGTAAGGAACCCAAAAAAGCTTGAAATAGGAGAAAGGGAGAATAAAGTGAAAAATGACAGAATTGATAAGGCAAAGTGTAGAAAAACGTAGTGACAAGGAGGGTCTTTAGTCACTATATTCCCAAAGCATCATACCAAAGTCTCCTGAGCCTACGTTACAAGCCAATAAATTCCTAAAATGATCCTAGTCCAAGTAGTCGAAGGTCATAGTCATGAGTATAGGGGCAAGCATATGATATTGAGCTTGGTATTTAAATGTCTTTTGTGAGAATGAGTAATTTTGTGTGGTCCCAAGCATTTAATCTGAAAATATCATTATTAGTGGGATATGGGACATCTTTCTGTGAGGGCACTCGCATTGCACTATTGGTTTTAGACTAACACAGTAATTGTTACTTATTGATGATTGTCTTGCTTGTCATAGTTGCACTATCATATGTATTGATCTGCAATGGTTTGCTTGATATCTATCTGATATGCATTTATGAATATTGTGGCTATCTATGGTTGAGTTTAAGATTATGTGTGTTATTAGATTGAGGTCTGTGTGTTACTGTACTGCTTCTGTAGATTGAGTCCGTCACTTAAGTATAAGTAATAATTTTAAGTTGAGAGTGTTGATATGTTGTCAAAATACAACACTTTTGATGCTTAAAACTTGAAATTTTATATGTTCTCAAAGTGATGTTAGTAGATTTGATGTGTTCTTATGTTTGTTTTGCAGGATTATAGGGTTGACATGAGTTTTGGGCTAAGTGTGCAGAAATTAAAGTGTTTGCGGTTCTACGACACCCTTTATGGGCCATGAAAGTTTTCATGGACCATAGAGTAGGTTTCATAACAAAATCTAGTGAAGGAGAGATTTTCTGAAGTTGAGTCTACGAACACGTAGACGAGTTGTAGACATGGTGTTGTACCCTGAGGATCAGAAAGAGGAGAATTGCTGAAAAGTCATCAAAAAAAACCCTCCATGGGAATAAAACTTTATACAGCCCGTAGATAGGTCTCATAGACGTCAACCCCAGATTTGCAGATGAAATCCATGAAGCCCCAATTACGGACCATAGAACTTTATATGGCCCATAAAGATGCCCGTAGTGCCTGTCGACCCAGTTCTCCTATTTTGATTTGGTTTTGTATTATAAATATTATAAATAAATATTTTAGGTTACTTTTCAGGTAGAATAGTGTGCAATAGTGAGAAACCAGTGAGAAACATTGTGAGACACTTGAAAAATAATATTTTTTTATCTTAATTCATACTTGTAATTTTCATTGAAGAACTTGAATTTCTTATTCTTAATTCTATTCTTGTAAGTGCTTAATTATGCTATTCAATATCATGATTCTTGCATCTACAATGATAATTAGTAGCTAAATTCACAACTAGGATTGTGGGAACCATGAAGAACTAACAAGGTAAAATTGGATAACTTATAATTCTTGGAAAGTGCGCATGCATGTATTAATTAATTCTCTTCGTTTTTACTGTTTTTTAACGGTGGCCAACATTAGAACTCACCTAGTGTTACTAACTGAATTAAGGCAGTAATGAATAGGAAAAGAGATTAATTAACAGGATTCGATTGATATTTCTTGTCTAATCAACCAAACTGGATCAAGAGGAGGTTATACTAGAACAATAGGTAAGAGTTAGTAATGTCACACTATGGGGATAGATCAAATCATGTAGTGAAATTTACCTCTTGCCTGGATCAAAGGGTTTGGTAAACTTAACTTACCATTATGCATGCTACACATTAGGAAAGAATGTGATTATCTAGTAATACCAAGTTAGGGAATTATGGGGAACACTATACCCTAGTTACTCTTCGTTACTGATTTCACTTACTTGTGTTAGTTTAGAATTTCTTTCTACAGTTTATAACCCCCCCCCCCCCCGCTCGGGGGGAGATAAGTAGGTTAATTAACTCGAATTGCTTGAAATTATTCTAAGTCTACCATATTCCCTGTGGGTTTGATCCTAACCTTGGTTAGGTTATGTATCTTGACAATAACCACTTTAACTTTCAAAAAGAAGGTGTAACATGAGCGACATTAGATGGAATGAGGGTGATATGGTTAGAATTAGGCATTAAATGGTGTAGTTTAGGATTTAGGGAGTGGGAAAACATAAAAACTGCCCTTCAATAAAAATTGTTGGGGAGCCACTACGAGCCCGATCTATGGGTCATTGATCAATCTATGGCTTGTAGGTCAGGTGTTTCATCTACTTACACCCTTGAGTTTCAGAAACTAAGTTTTTGATTCTCATCTAGGAACACCCTTCCACGATCCGTAGTTCCATCTAAGAGTCATAAACATCCCTTGTAAATCATCCAACACTTAGAAAATTTCATTCTTTCAGAATCCAAACCACGAAACATTTTTATGACTCATCAAATGGACCATAGTTTCTTCATACTTTCATTTGGTTATACTTTCCCCAACTTCAAAAACTTTATTTGGTCCTCTATTTTACGAGCCACTATCTATGGCTCGTACTTCCTTTTATGAGTCGTAGAATCATCCGTACATCAACTCCTAACCTTCAAAATTTTACCAAGTGTCTGAACTATCTATAAGGCCTATCTATGATCCATAAACTCAATTACAAGTCGTAGATGTGCTCATACATCTCTTCACCAGGACTCAATTTTACACTTTCTTTTCAAATTTCGACCTTATAGCATGCTTACACCAATCTATATTTAGATATTAACTCTAATTCTTTTTTAGATTTCCCTAAACCTCACCTCACTCATATTTTGCCTAGGATTGCCTAGCATCAAATTTTTAAGTTACTAAAAAAAAGTTTTCTAGCCTAATTAATTCTTTTTACCGTTGATTTTCGCCCTAATGATTGGAAGGGGTCGTTACAATACAATTGGGAGAACTTTCATAATCTCTGTCGCTCTCAGATCTAATTCTCTACTTAGTGACTCAATCTCTCTTTCTTTTGAAACTCTTGCAAGTAATTACTTTTTGAAGGCATCACATTGATGCTAGTTTAAAATGTTTCGATCTCTTTCAACAAGAGACTTATCTTTTTTATTAGTATTGAATTCATGTCATATTCACTCGTCATCCTTATAGGAGGGGAAGGTTATATTTAGGAAAAAAATACTAAAATTCCTCCACAACAGATGGACTAATCTAAAGAGCAAAAAATTGATTAGTTATGCATAATTTGTATAGGTTAGGAAAAGCGAGATTACAATAGTTTGGACATGTGAAAATGGATATTTGCAGATGCTAGTGAGGAGATGTGAGAGATTAGTTATAGTAGGTATGCCGAGAGGTAGAGGTAGATCAAAAAAGTATTGGAGAGAGGTGATTAGGTAATACATGGCTCAAATTCAGGTTACCAAGGACATAACCTTAGATAGGAAGATGTAGAGAACACTTATTAGGATAGAAGGTTAATAGGTAGTGAAGTATTTTCTTGCTTGTTTAGACATGTTTTATTAGTAGTAAATGTTGTAGTTCTTGCTTTTGATAGCTATCATAGTCTATTGTGTATTGTGCTTCAATTATTGCACTATTTACTGCTCTTGTTCCTTTTTAGCAGAATTTGCACTTGTTTTATTATTAGTTGTTATGATATTTTTGCTCGCTCTTTGTACTTGCTTTTGCTACACTTAAGCTGATGGTTTTCTGAAAACAATCGTTCTACCTCCACAAGGTAGTGGTAAGATATGATACACTCTATCCTCATCAAACCCAATCATGAAATTTCACTGGGCATGTTGTTATTATTGTTGGATCCCAAACCATGATTTTAGTTTCTTAAAATGTAAAACTTGACCCAAAAATTTATAAATTTTTTAAAAAAGATTCATGCTTGATGTGAAGAGGTTGTCTGTTTCATGTAAAAATAATTATATTAAAGAATAATTAATTACTACTATTATTGACTAACATAGATTTATGAAATTATGTATGTTTGAAAATTTGTAAAACTAAGCATTTATTATAAAAGAAACACAAGATCATATGATTTTTTAATGTGACGCCTTAGAATATATTAATAATATTTATGAACTATTGTTTACTCATTTAAAAAAATTATATAAAATCAATTTTAAATAACTTCTAGAGTTTAAAGAAAAATTACAAAGCTTAATTAAGAGCCCGTTTGGCTTAGCTGAAAAAATAACTTTTAAAAAATACTTTAGAAGCACTTTTTAAAGTGCTGAAATTTATTTGAAAAATAAGCAGCTATGTGTTTGGATAAAAGTATTGTAGCTGAAAAAAAGTTGTTAATGTGTTTGGCACGTAAGTGCTGTTAAGCACTTTTTAATTAAAAGGGTCTGAAATACCTTTCAAGTTGTTAACATTATAAAAACTGATTAATTTAAGATCTTTCTGTCTAAAAAAATAAAATAAAGTAAAATAAATGTATATTTTGATTCAATATCAATATAAACTTACTATTTAAGTAAATTTTATATACACAAGTTATTTTTAATTTTTTTAAATATATAATTTGAATAGATCACATGAAAATTTTAACACCTCTCTTTTTTCATGATCGAAATCGAAACATGATTAAGATATTCAATTGCTAAAATATACCAATTATTCCAATTTTCTCTTGCCCTCTCAAGAAACATTCAACATTTAACCAACCAATAATATTTTTTCTTTTTGATGGCATGCACGTTGCTTCTCAGTTAACATAAAGAATTTAAGATATTTTTTAATTACATTCATTAATAATTTTTTTTATCATTCATGTATTTCTCTTACAATCATAAATGATTTATTAAAAAAATAGTGAAATAAGGACAATATATATAAATAAACATACATTCATATTTCAATATTAGAAGGTTAATTTGATACAAATAAAAGTGTTTAAATAGGTAAGAATATTTTTGAAAATATAAAAAAATACTTGGCGTAAATATGTAATTTTTTTGGTCAAACTATAACAACTTTTATAGAAGAGCAGCAATGATAGGCGATGGTTTCGAAGAGCAGAAGAGCACTAGGTTGTGGTTTGAATTGAAATAATGACAAGAGAGAGAGTAGTTAGGATTATTTTAGTTAAAAATATTTTGAAAATATAAAAAAATATTTAGATAAATTCTTTTTTAAGTCATAGTATAACAACTTAAAAAATAAAAAATTGAAACAAATTTATAGATTAAGAGCCCGTTAAGCCAAACGGGCTCTAAAATGTCGAAACAAAATTTCACTTGTCAATTGAGAAAACTGGGGAGAAAGGTAGAGAAAAGGCCATAAATAGTCCCTCATCTATTAGAGTAGGTCTAAAATGGTCCCTTAACTATATACTTACCGGTTTTAGTCCTTGAACTATCCAAAAACTTATCAAATTTAGTTTCTTAACTATACACTTACCGTTGGGGTTAGGGTTTTTTTTTCACAAGAACGTGAGGAAAAAGTAGTGGGGGGAGAGAAATAAGTGGTGGAATTGCTGACTGGAATTGCTTAACGGTTTAATCTAACGGAGGCGTATAGATTCTGTATGTTGTTTGTATAAACTCTTGAATAATTTAAGAACTAAAATTGATAAGTGTATAATTAAAGAATCATTTTTAGACCTACTTTAATAGATGAGGAACTGTTTATGGGTGAGAAGGTACGACGGTTGTTTAATATGCTTTCATTTTCAAGAGAGTGGAGAGGAAAGGCAGTGATGATGAATGTGAGCTTATCCTTTGGTCAGCCATCAACCATTAATCCGCTCTTCTGCGCAAGTAAAAGACAATTGGTACCCTTCACTCCCATTTTATTTAGCTTCTCTTCTCTCTCATTTCATCATTCTGTTCACAAATTCGATAAGAAACGTCGCCCTTCTGTTACTTGTGTTTCCTCCTCAGAGCTTCCGCTTCTTCCTTTCCCTATTGACCAGGTGAGCAACCTTTTCTTTTAAATTAATTTCTCTGATTCTTGGTCAAGTTTGCTAGCTCAAGCTAAATAAAGACTGTTATGCAGGTATTAGTTCCTTCAGAGACAAAGACACTCCATTTGTATGAAGCAAGATACTTGGCACTCTTAGAGGAGGTACAACGTCGTAGGAACTTTTTCATCTTTTCCTACTTAAGTTTGTGCCTCTGTCATACCTTAATCACCCTTTTTTCTTGCTGCAGTCTCTTTTTAAGAAGAACAAGTTCTTTGTGCACTTTGTTCTAGATCCTATAGCAATCAATGATACATCAGGAGAAGCATCTTTTGCTGCCAGATACGGTTGCTTGGTTGCAATAGAAAAAGTGAGTGTGTTTGCTTTGCTGCTCTAATAAAATTATCATATACAGCTCACCCCAGATGTCAGATGATATCTTCACTATGTTGGGCAGGTTGAGCGATTGGAGATCGGTGCATTGGTCTCTATTAGGGGTATAGGCCGTGTCAAAATTCTGAAATTTCAACAGGTAAGAACCCAACATGGCTGCTGAGTGCTGACACATTTTTCTATCTACACAACCTCATCTGGTAGGTAGAATCAATTTAAGTATTTAACCACTTCAAAGCAGTTGAATAAGGCTTGCTCTGACCATTACCAAGACTCCAGTTTTCGCTATTTGCGAGAATGAAGGGGTAGGAATTGGAATTATCGTACCACTGGAAAAAGGGCAGTGAGTTTCTACTACATGACTCTTTTTTTATATTGCCTATTATAAGTACTGTACTGTGCTCGAACAATTCAACACTTTGAACACCTGTGAATAGAGTTGGACAATTGACTTTCTACTGATAAAAGTATCTTTAGTGTTCGCTAGTTTTGTCCAACGTATGTTTCTTCTAGGAAGTAATGTTTTAAGAAACCATAGTTGTGGCACTCGACATGTGTGCTCCAGTTTCTTCCCAAAACATTTTCTAAGTGTTAAATACTAAAAATTGTCTGGGAAGAAAATCTGTCAAGCAAAGTTTGTTGAAGGAAAGGTAATAATAGATATCAAAAAGTAGGGTATGGAGCAAGGTAACGACCAATTTACCCTATCAAATTTCAGCTTATTGATGAAAAAAGAGGGGCATTCAACTTTGAGTTCTTATAAATACTAGGTAATTACGCCAACCTAGCAAATTATGTAATGGCATAGGGACTTATAAGTATAGAATCTTTACTTCTTGTTTCTCAGCATTCATTTTCCATGAATTTTGACTTCAGCTCCATAGACACTCTTATGCTCACAATCAGAATATCCAAGCAGGTCTTCATTTTGACATAATTTGTAGGCAGAACCATACTTGACAGGTGCGGTCATACCATTGCTGGACAATATTCCACACAGTGATATAGAACTAAGTTCCAAAGTTTCGGAGATAAAAGAAGCTATCCGTAGTTTGAATAGCTTGGAAATAAAGCTGAAGGTTCTCCTTTCTCTCTTTTCTGTGCGTCAATCTATTCGTCTTCGGGAAGCATTGCACTTAATTAGCATATGTTTCTTCAGGCACCTCAGGAAGCTTTGTTGCAAACTTTAACTGTGAACTCTTTGAGATGGTCTGAGAATATACCTGTTCTGGATTGTGACAACAGCTTCATTCCACCTGTCGCGGAGCTTGTATCCTTTGCAGCACTCCAACCTGTTTCTGGTAAGTATTTAGTCTCCAAGTATATGTATGCATTATGTATAAACCTCGTTTGAGTCCAAGGAATTTGAAAGCTTCTGAATGGATTGGTAGCATGTTTTTATTACAGATCCAGCTTGGCTCTATAGATAACTATATATCAAAACTCTAGGTTTGGAACAGGAGTATTACCGTCTGCTTGTTTAGCTTCAGAAATACTTTTAGAAGACTGCATTCTGAACTCCCTTAAGGTTTGTTATTTATAAACATGTGAGCTTGTAATTGCTGTTCATTCAAAACTCACAGTTGTACCAACTCTTGAAACAAGTTGCACTGAATTGAAATGCCCCATTGGACTGGATTATTATATACCTTTGACTAAATTTAGCTGGGCAAAGCAAAATCTGGACTATTGTGTTGCCTCCTCTTATCTACCTTGCTTGACGGCTTATCCAGGATAGATAGCCCCTGGTTTGAGGCATATTTTTGCTCCTATCTAAAGATTCTGGAGCAAACAAGTTTATTTCAGGTTACAGTAAAACTAGAATACTTGAGGGAATACTAACAGTAATATAATAGTCCCAGAGTTTTCAGATGAATATCAGTGCTCTCATTTGTCACTCTTTTCTTTCTTGGCGCTTCAGTTTATGAAAACCTATAGTTAGATCTTTGCCTAAATAAAGGGGAAATAGGGAGCTGGGACAACCAAAGGGACTATATTTAGTAGGATGAAACATCCATATTTAGTATCATGAAACATATCTTCTCCATGCTCGTTCTATGTTGAACAAAAGAGAAACAAGATCCTCGGTGTTATGTCTCCCTCTTCATCAGATTTTCTCAACCAAAAGGGGTTATCCTCATGTCCCAAATATTGCAAGTTGCATGCATTGGATCTGCAATAATGGGTATTTTACTAAATGGTACAAGAGGTAGCATGCATATGTAGTTATGAATTATGATGGTGGAAACCATTAGGAGCAGTCTATATTCGAGAAAGCAAATTGATGATCTCATGTCTGTTTCTTATTTTCCAATCTTGCATTATCTCCTTTCCACAGGATCCTCTGAGCCAGAACTGCTGAAGCTGCAAAAAATGAAGCTGCGGGCAATGGACATCAAGGATACCCTAGAGAGACTTGAAGATTCCATCTTATATGTGCAAGATAATATTTCCTTGGTAGCAGCCAAGCTTGCAATTCAATCTTTAGATTCCCGGTTATGAACGAATTCCTGAACAGGTTTCTATCTCTGGAACATGAAACTTTGAATGAAATGCTGAACTAGGCTCGTGTTGTTATCACATTAAATTTGGTTGAATGAAGAGATGGTGTAAAGAAATCATGAAATGGCCACATGTATATTTTTTTGGCAAAAGATCATGTATATATTTATTAGCAAGGATGCTGAAAACCGAAGAAACAAGTGTTTGGCTGGAGAGGTTACAGCTCAGTATGTGCATCTTCAAGTTGAAGAAGATACTCAACAAGAAAACAAGGACAGTTATTATCATTTGTCCAGTATATATCAATAAGTCTTTGACGTTACAATTAGATGCAGAATGAACCAATAGTGAATTTTTTTGCTAAATGGGAAATTTAAAATGCTCGGGGATGGAAATGAGGGAATACGAAAACAGGAAAGCATAGTATGTAATATTCACAAGGGAACAATGTATTTAATTTTCGTTGTTTATTCAGCAGGTTTAATTTGATGATATGTCTTTATACTATGGATTTGCATACGGCTTTGAATAAGCTTGCAATTGTTCCAGATGTGAATTGTATTACCCTTGCATTTTTTGTGAACTTGTTCGAATCTGTTGGAATGTATGCATCCACTACAATCAGGAACCAGACCCCTCGATATAGTAACAGTATAAGAACAGAAGGAACAAGTAAAATGTGAACAGTGAAAATACAAGATTTTACGTGGAAAAACACTTTGCTCAAGGAGCAAGGGAGAAACAACAAGACTTGTCATACATGATTTAGCACCCAAACTCTATTAAGATGCACGAGCAAAGTAATCTATTACAACCTCTCTAGACTTTAAGTCTTTCCACCTCTTGACTTGCAATACCTCTATTACAAGATTTGAGCCTAAGCAATATCACTATTGTCCACTACACAAACTAACTCTAGTTAATGTAGACTTTTAACAACTGATTCAAGGTAAACATCTAACCAAGAACCTAACACCACATGACTGACAATGATACTTGATAACTCAGACACAATATCTACTTAGGAAGACTCCATCTAACTTGCTCTATTAGGTCCCTTAAGTAAAATATTATGTTGTTTCTTTGAGAGTGCAAGGACTCGCAAGTTAGAAGATTAGAAAATGCAAAAAAAAGTGGAACTGGAAAAGCTCAGAGGCAATTCACTAGCCTAGTTCACGGCCTGTGGTTCAATCCACGAGTTGTAGACCGGGCTCGTGGATAGGGACTTCGGGATTTAAAATTTGGCCCAGTGTCAAGGGGGTTTACGAGGGGCATTTATGGCCCGTGGAGTGAAATACGGACCATGGAAATTGTTCTTGGATTGAAGCCCAGAGTTGACGAAAAGTTAGAGTTTCTATTATTGAAACCATGGACAACAGGACGACCCGCGGTCCTCTTTATAGACCGTGTTTTGGTTTCATGGATGTGGTGCTAGAGAATGAGAAAATTGGTTGAATGGGATGGAACCACGAGGGCTTCTATGGCCTATAGATTGATCCACGAGCCGTAGTTAAGTTTCATAGAAATGGTCGGTCGAAAATAGTCTTTAAAGATTGGAAAAGGAGAACATGATGACTCAAACCATGACTTGTGCTTGAGTCTATGGTCCGTGATCGGGGATTTGTGGATTCGACCCCGCATTTTTAATAAAGGGTACTTTTGTCTTTTCTGCGTGTCCTAGGCTTAAAACAATGTCGTTTTGAGGATCCATAAACCCCTATGATACCTAAAATCCTCTAAAAATCTCTCATTCTCCTCATTATTTCATTCTCTTAAAATTCACCAAGTCCCTCACCTTTTCAAGGCATAAGGAAAAACACAAGGAAGGCAAGCTAGGGTTTCCAAGGTTTCTCCTCCAAACTCCAAGTTCCTTTTTCCTAGGCTCCTAATCAAGGTATGTGAGTTGATTATGGATACCTTCCACCCACAAAGTCCTTCCTTAAAATCTTTTTATCTATTTTTTAAGTTTATTAAGAATACCATTATGCATGCCTATGACTTAAATGATTATTTTATGATGCATTAACATGTATTTTGTCTCCAATGGTATCATGTAATGTTTTACCATAACTTTCCATTAGTATTGAGTTGATGACTATCATTTCAAATATCTAGGGTTTAATTGATGATGCGTGGACTACTTAGTGTTTAATTTAATATTACATATTTTCCATGTTCATGTATTATTCCTTAGATTTATGAGCTTTCTAGTTGATGTAAAAGCCCACTAAGTTCAACATTATTTTTTGCATGATATGATGATGATGATGATGAAGGCATAAAAAAGAGGTTTAAGTTAATGATTTTGTCAAAGATATAAGCATGTTAAAGATATTTATGATGGTCCCCAAAGTGAAAGGACAATTCTCACTTGCTGGTTCCTAAGGTTTCGAGCTGCTTTTACGAAATTTCTACTTATGATTCTAAGATTCATTACTTGACCAATTATATGTTTCAAAGCATTCAGTGGGATTGACTTAGCACCAAATGAAACATTGAGGTGAAGTTCGGTAAGGGACCCTAGAAGAAACCTTTTGCCCATTAACTACGTGCCACCACAGGAGCCCTTGTAGTCTAGCCTAGTGGATCCATGTAATAGCTTGCATGGTTTTATATGTCGGTTACAGTCTATTCCTCTTCGTTCTATCACATAGGTTTCATATGATGTATTGCATTTACTTCATATTGAGCTTTATTCCTTGTGCATATTTAAGAATGTTAAATGATGACCCTACCATTTTATGCATGGAGACTTTTGAATTTATGAATGATGGAATTACAATTTCATATTTGCATTGCATCTCACATACTTAGTACATTTTCATGTACCCAATGCATATTTTTCCTACATGATGTCAGCATGTAAGGACTATCGCTCCTCCTCCTCCAACACGTGGTTAGCTTTTGGCGTTCAAGACTAGTAGTAGTGGTGAGCCCTTAGTTCGGGTTGCACCTATTTCTTCATGCTTTGTAATTTTCAGACGATTGTATATTTTATACTTTATGTCTGGAGGCTTGTACTTTCTATCTTATTTTCACATCTTTTCTATTTAAGGGAAACTAAAACCTTGTATCAATTCATATTAAGTCATGTGTAGAAGGTATGTTTGGTCAATTATGTATGTTAAAATGTTCCTTTTGACCTTAAATGATTTCCCTTATTCCCTTTCTCATTTTACTCCCACATTATGTTAATGTTTGCCTATGAATGTTTGATGTATGCTAAGATGGCTTGGATAAGGTGCCTACATGTCTCTCATCCACGATGTTACGATTAGGCCCTAGGCTTAGGTCGTGATAAACTTTGTATCAGAGCACTAGGTTTTGAAATTTTCCTTGGATGTCCAACATACCACGTCGAGTAGAATCTCATTCAAGGTTATGAAGCGCGCTACAACTATGAATGATAGGCTACTAGATGTTTAGGAAAATTTTTCCCTTTTTCATAACACTTGTCTTGCCTTTAGAATTGTCTAAGGTTTTCCCTTATCTAACGATATTCTCTTTGCTATTTCCAAATCATGCTATCGAGAAGAGCCCCTTAACTAAGGAACGCGCCCGAAGAACAAGCTCCTCCTTTGCAATAAGATGAGGGGCTGACACATGCGGAGTTTAGAGCCGCCTTTACCCTGTTGGCCCAAGCATTGACAAATCAAGGGAATAGGGAGATTGCCATCCCTCACCAAGAACCCACCCCAAAAATGAGGGTCCTGGATTTCATGAGGATGAATCCACTATAATTTCATGTCTCCAAGGAAGATGAAGATCCAATAGGTTTCATTGATAAGGCATATCAAATTGTTGCCATGATGGGAGTACCATCGGAGGAAAAACATGAGTTGGTGGCCTACCAACTCAACGGTGTGGTGAAGATATGGTACAAGCAATGGGTTGATAAGAGGGACCAAGGAGCGGGTCAAGTCGAATGGGAGGAATTCAAGAGTGCATTGTTGGACCAGTTTTTCTCGCTAGAGCCAAGGGAGGCAAAAGTGAAAGAATTTATAAATTTAAAGCAAGGGAACATAAGCATGAGGGAGTATTCTCTCAAATTCACCAAGTTTTCAAGATACCATTTATGGTAGCGGATCGAAGATCTAGGATGAGAAAGTTCATGTTTGAAGTGTCAGATTTGTTGTCTAAAGAATTTAAAATCATATGCTTGTAAAGAAGATGTATATCACTCGTTTGATGACTTATGTGTAACAAATTGAAGAGGAAACGCTAAGGGAGCGAGCTAGAAAGTCCAGGAGTACTCAGGTGGATGGTGGAGGATATTCTCACCAACGAGTAGTGGCCACAACAAATTTCAAGGTGGCCAAAAGCAAGGAGCCAAAGGGTCTACCAACACTCCTTCTCTCTGATTCAACAAGGATAAGGGGGAAAATCAAAAGCCACAAACTTCCAATTGTCCTAAATGTGGAAGGCCCCACAAAAGGGAGTGCTTAGTCAGCTCTAATATGTGCTTCAAGTGTGGCAAGCCTGGACACCATGCCAAAGATTGTAGGCATGGTGGCATTAGGCCTCAAGGCCAAGGAGGACAAGCTTAAGGTGCCCTAAGGACCAATAGGTTCTATGTTCTTCATGGCTGTCAAGAAGTAGAAGAGGCCTCGGATGTGGTTACCCATATGTTAAAAGTTTATGATTTTGATGAATATGCATTGTTAGTGTAACGAACCAACATAGGGGCCTAATCGTCACACGACAAATGAGATACCCGAAGGCACCTCACTCAAGCCATCTCTAGCATCTTAAACATCATAGGTATTTAATGAAAATAAATTGCGGAAAATCTAAGGGAAAGGGGACTAAGGGCCAATTTGACAATGAAGCAACATTAGAGAGCAGTGAAAATAACTACAATGATCTTGTTTGTCCATAAGTATACCAACTACTAGGGGTGTTCATAGTTCGGTTTAGATCGATTATTAATTAAAACCATAACCAAACCAATTTAGTCAATTTAAAAATTTCTAAAATCAAACCAAAACAAATGAAAACAAATAATCATCAGTTTGGTTATTATCAGTTTGGATCAGTTTGGTTTATTCATTTTTAAATATTTTTCAGGTCAAAAGTAATAAGTTTATTGAAGGCATACACATCTCGAGAGATAGAACATCTAGTACATCAATAATCCACAAAAAGCTACTGTGGATTAAATTAAGCAATAGTACTAGAGTTATTATTACACAAACAAAGAGATTTAGTTAAGCAAATCTAAAGTCATTAAACATCAAACAAAGTTATTTAGTTAAGCAATACTAAAGTCATTATATACCAAATATCAAATATTTATAGGAAAAAAAAACTCAAGTTCAACTATCAAATAACTACCCAGGGGTACAAGAAAATTATATGCCAAAACACTACCAACAGAATTTTCAAATATAAATAGTAAAGTTAAAAATATAAGTTCATTAAAATATAATAAAATATTTATATATTATTTATAAATACTATATAAATAATAATAATATTTATATATATAATTTATTTGGTTCGGTTTAGTTATTTTTGTGGTTTATTTTAAGTAAAACCAAAACCAAACTAAATAGTATCAGTTTTCAAAATTTTAAAACCAAATCTAACCAAACCAAATCAAATATCAAATTTTTAATCGGTTTGGTTCGGATTGCAGTTTGGTTTGATTTTTAACCATAACCATGAACAGCCCTACCAACTAAATCATAAGCATATGACACCGATATTAGTCGATCTCTATCAAATGGAAAGAAGTCCAATGTCGTGCAACATAGAACGTAAATGCCTCAGAAGGGCTACAAAAACATTGTCTTAAAACAAAGTAAAGATACAAGATCGAATGAAAGAGTGGATGAGTCCCAAACTAAGGGCTCACCATGAATACAAAATCTAGTCCTGAATACTGACTACTAGCCACGAGCCGGTGGAGGAGTATCTATCCCTACATGGTTAAATCATGCATGCAAAATATGCGTTAGTATATTTGGATGTACTATATATGTGAGATGCAATGTATGAATGAAATTGTAATGCCATCATTATTAAATATAAGATATAATACATATGATAAAAGTTACCAAAAGTAAGCTTAAACATGCACGAAGAACATGACTCAAGATCAATATGAGAGAATGCACAAGAAAACACATATAATGAAAACATAACATAAGATTATAAAGCTTGTGGGGATAGACCATGTGAGCTACTACATGGAATCCAATAAATTCCTTCCATTGGGTAAAGGTCAATGCACTCCTTTCATTGGGAAAAGGGGAATCTACTTGCCAAGGTAGATGTCCAAAACTTATTAACTTTGTAATTACATCTTTCATAATATTTGGGCCTACATGGATCCACTAGCCTAGCCTATAAAGGCTCCTATGGTGGCACATAGTTAGAGACATTGAGATTGAGCTAAAGCAGTCATGCCCTAACTAACGGGATGAGTCCCAATCTCAAGTCCTCATGATGCTAAGTCATCCCACGACATCTTTAAAACATATTTTAGAATCATAAGTAGCAATCAATAAGAGTAGCTCGAAACTTAGAAGCCACCAAATGAGGATCGACCCTTCATTTTGGGGACCTATCTTAACATCTTTAGGGCTATTGTCATCATTCTTATATCTCTGACAAACTTATCTTTAAGTTCTTCTTTAATGCCCTAATCATAATCATAAATCATAGAAAGCTTTAATTCAAAACTAGGTTGGTTAGGATTTTATCATGGAACAATAATATAAGTCGTGGGGAAATTTCTCTTTTTAAAGAACATCAAAAATTCCCAACCTTTATCAACATTGAAACCCATCATGGCATCACCATTTTTAGTCAAACATGCATATATGCTTAGCAAAATAGTTGTAAAATTCATAAGTAACATTTATTAACCTAAATATCATGAAATCATCATAAGCATGTATATTAAGTTGAGGAACTTAAAGAAAAGGTAAAATACATGATAAGGATCTTTATGGGTGGAAGGATGTCCATAAATCAACTTACATACATAGAGAAACTAGAGAGAATTAAAATTGAGGCCTTTAAGGAAGAGACCTTCGCCTTGGCCTAACTTGTTCTTGAGAGCCCTTTTGCATTAGTAAATTTCTGAGTTGAGAAAATAAAGAGAATAGGACTTCTTAGGGCTTAAAGGCTGATATATGTTCTCTTACCCTTCCCTAAATGACATAGATTAGGAATAGAAAAGACGAAAATGACAAAATTTTTCCTCATTAAAACTGTTGGATTCAACCTATGAAACCCCAATCACGGGCCATAAGTTGATCCATGGCCGTAATTCCCTCTCGTTTGATAACACATTTGAAATTCCTGAAAGCCAACTTTATTGGACCCAAAGCTATAAAGCCATGTTACGGGCCATATAATCCTTTACAAGCCGTGTTTGGACTCGTAGAGTTCTTCCACACTTAACCATTTTTCATGTTATCCTTGGACTTATTCCACGAAAAACCATATAAGTTGTATCCTATTTTATGGGCTTTCTGATAATACGTAGGTCATCCTTCAAAAATCTCTAAATTTTCTTTATGTCTGATAGTCTCACTCATGATCCCACATATGTGTCATATGGGTTACCCCACACTTGAAAATGTTTCACCTTTCTGAAGTTCTATGTTTACGAATGGAACCTAGGGGCCATATGTCTACTACGGGTCGTAAAGTCACCCCGTGAACCAGACTTAAGGTCATTTCAGGCCAATTTTCTACACTCAAGGCTCCTAAACTGGGGGTCATTACAGTTAGATCTGAAAGCAATTTGTCGTTTATTACTCCATTCCTCGCTAATAGATTCATGCATTTCGCTGAAGTCCTAAATGAGCCTTTTGAGGTGTGTACTCCCATAGATAGTCTATTGTTGCAAAAAGGGTCTATAAAAATTGCCCTATAATCCAGTTTACATAAATTTATCCCTTGGACTTGGTAGAACTCTCAATGGTTGATTTTGATATCATACTTGGGATGAATTAGTAGTGTGCTTCCTACGCTTCTATAGATTGTGGAACTCGTAGGGTCAAGTTTAAATTCTCAAATGAGTCTGTTCTTGAATGGAGGATAGTAGTTCCTCATGTAGAGGTTAGTTTTTCATATGTCTAAAGGCTCAGAAAATGATCTCTAAGGGTGCATATATCACCTAGCTAGGGCTAGAGACGTCACTTCTAAATTCCCTTCTCTTGAGTCAGTTCCCATTGTAAATTAGTTCCCTAATGTCTTTGGCGAAGAGTTACTCGGTGTTCCTCCCAAAAGGAAAATAAATTTTGGTATAGACCTCTTGCCTGACACTCAACCTATCTCCATTCCTCCTTATAGAATGGCCCCAGAGGATTTAAGACTTAGAAGAATAATTGAGGGATATGTTGGAGAAGGGTTTCATTAGACCTAGTAAGTCTCCATGGGGTGATTCAGGACTCTTTAGTCATGAGTTCAAATATTTTATAATATTTAAAGTATAATTAAAATATTTTTATAGATAACAATAAGAAATAAAAGAGGATTAGTTTGTTGCTCTTCCTTATCATGATACTATTTTTGTTTTCTAATTTTTTTCTCTTTTTCTCATTTTCTTTTGCTTTTTATTTCTTTCGTTTGTTTGTTATTTCTATTTTATTATTTACTATTGTTATTCTTATTTTTATTATTATGTATTTACATTTTATTTAATATTTAAATAAAATACATTAAAATATATTTTATAATATCTGAATGAATAAGTTTATGACATAGTTTGAGTTGATGTTGAACTCTTTCTAAAAGTCTGATATTTTTAAAATTCAAATATTTTAATAAAAACATTTAATACGATATTTACTAATTTTATCCCCAAATGACTTTTCAATAACTTGCCACTTAGCTTAGTCACATTGCAAAGTATTGTCCTTTTTTAAGAGAAAATTTAATAAATAACAACTTAGAATTAGGTTATTACTAATAATGACAATATAATCTAATTTTCAAGCCATAGCAATATAAATTTTTCATAAACTAACAAATAAGAAAAAAATGTGATTAATTATGGAAGCTAAAGAATGACCATTAAAAACTGTGATTACCATATTAATTGTAGTATAATTTTCTATTTTTGGTTGTGGCATAATCAGTGATTGCACATTTTTTTATTTTTGGTTATAGCATCTACATTAATTACATCTTTTTTTTTCTTTCATGAATCTAAAATCTTCCATATTTGAACCGATTGTAAATCTTCTATGTTTGAATGGATTTTTGGTGATGCTGTGGTTTTAATTTTCAGAATTTTTTGAATCTGATTTTTTTTTTGAAATACCATGAAATCAAATTTTTGTTCTATTTTGATTCAACATGGTGGCAAATCAGATTCTTCAGGTTCGTAAATTTTTTATTTACAATACATGTTAATTGTTTTCTATTTTTTTGTGATGAAAATATGGTTTATTTACATTTTTTTTAAAAAAAAATTTGCAGTGTTATATATGTATATATTTGATGTATTTTTTGTACTTTGTAAGTTTTTTTTACGTGTTTTGTATGCATACTTTTATAAGTGATTTATGTGTTCTTGCATTTAACTTTGTTTCATGGCTATTGAAGCAGGTAGATATGTTGATTATGGTTTGGATAGAGTATTATATGATTTGAACACTCTATAATTGGTTGGTTGAAGTTCTATCTGCACAACTGGATATAGACACAACAATTGATGAAAGTATGCTTGTTATATAGATTAGAAAATAGAAATTTGGTTTTGGAAAAGACTGGGCATCAAGATTTATACTCCACTGATTCAATACGTTTGATTGGCATTACCCCTAACGAAGGGTTTCATGATATAGACGAGGATGATATCTCTATAATAAGTAATTCTAGAAGTTTGGAAGTGGATACGAACCAAGTTTTCAAGGACCAAAATGTACTAATGGATGTGATTAAACACCACACATTTGCCAACAAAGTTTGATTTACAGTGATCAAATCTAGCCCAACATGAAATGTTTCTTTTGTGTGTGTGTGTATGTGTTTGTGTATGTCTAGTGTAATTGTGGATAAAACTTGTAGTACTTTTCTGTAAAATATGTATAATTCATGTTATGTCATGTATTTACAAATATACCAATTATAGATATAATTGTGTATATATTTGATATAATTGATGTATTTTTTGTATTCTGTAAGTTTTTTAAGTGTTTTATATGCAGATTTCTTTAAATGATTTGCGTGTTCTTGCATTTAACTTTGTTTCATAGCTATTCAAGTAGGTAGGTATGTTGATTATGGTTTGGATGGAGTGTTGTATAATTCGAACACTCTCTATAATTGGTTGATTGAAGTTCTATCTGCCCAACTTGAGATAAACACAAAGAATTGATGAAATGCGAGTACATGCGATCGAGTGAAAAATAATAGAATAACATGTACTAGATATCCCCGAAATATTAGTGGTGTTATAAAGATTTATTTACTGCTCTTTTGAAAGATAGTAAAAATTTTATTTTCACTTAATGCTTGGAGTTTGTGTTTTATTTTGGTTTGATTCTTGGTTAATGTCACGCCCCAGGAGGGTACCCTAGATGCAATCGGTACTCAGAGACTGTTGGTAGTCCCCAAGTGAACCACTTGGCCTCATCACATCCATTCAGTCATTAAACTCAAGACAATTAGCGGAAGACTAAGAAAAATAATGGGCACATCTCATCTATTCTCAAAATAATGATATCAATAAATTAAAGGGGCTAGTGGAAAGAAACTAGCTCAACAAGTCTTAACATCAACATTCGACTCTAGTCTATGAAGCTTCTATCACTATCAAGTGGTGCCAACGACAGGCTCATGGCTACCTCAGTCAAAGTAAAGCTAACAACTCTACTCTGAAGCAAGATGAAAATATAGTAACGAATCCTCCGAAGTAGGGGAGGCTCACCAATCCATTGAACATCCAAAGATCCTCAACAATGCGCCTGTTGATGATCTCTATCCCGTGTATCCACATCATAAAATGATACAGCGCTAGAGTGGCATCAGTACGTGGAATGTATGGTATGTAAAATAGCTGAATAGGAACAATATGGGCAGAATATTATGCAAATAACATCAACTCAAATCAGGAGGCTCAACTCATCTCAACTCAGTAAAACATGCAAGTTTAAGAATAAAATCTTGCTTTGAAAAATAAACTCAATAGTATGCAACTCACACCAAATCATTTACATCTTAGAATAAAATGATGCACTTCAAAAGATACTTTAATATGCAACCTCAGTCGAATCAAATATGCAAATTAGGGAGTTTCTCTAACCGACATCTGTCCACCCCACCATAAGTTATGGTGAGGTACGACAAATCAACATCATTGCCACGCCCGTCCTAAACTTTCCACGGTAAAGGACGTATAACCTCTATCTCTATCTCATGAATCATGATCCATCAGCCCCATCCATCTTTTGGGACAAGAGTTGCCAGAACGAGCTATACAACTATCCTATGCTGGCAAACGTAGTTCTGGGGTGTTCCTCTCACCCAAATCGGTACTCGATACTACGTCCTAAAATCCTCTTTAAAACTTATCAAGTGAATAATTTTCTCAAAACATCTCATCAAGTCTCATTGGACTTAAATTTTTAACATCATCTTCATCTCAACATCAACATCATTATCTTTCATCAAATAAAAGAAATTTAAAAATCTTTTCTATTCTCATCAAATATTACTCAAAACATTGTGTAAAACTCAATGCACAATTCCTATCTTTCATCAATAAATATATTTTGAAAATGCATTTACATCCTCATCAAAATACTTCCTCAAAATATCAAGTGCTCTTTTTGAAAATATGGTTAAAAATATTTACATATCATCAAAACTCTTTCTCAAATCATTATTTATGCTCCAAACTCAATTTTATGTAGACCCAGTAAAATATGCTCAAAATCATCAGTGTTTAACATGCTCAGTATAACCATCAACTTCAATTTCAAAATAATGCATAAACTCAAACTTAATCCTCAATTAGGGTTCATGTGAATGAAGACATGAACATGCAACCAATCAAATACTCAACTTCAAGGACATCATCAAGATATTATTGTACACAAGAAAACTCATTAAGACAATAGAAAACTCGACAAATTAATTCAAGAATTTTATCAAGATAATACTTATAGAATCATGTATGGGGACTCATGCACTCTTAACTCATCTATGACCATCTATGGGGCACATAGGAGAACAATCTCATGCTTTTAGTTTAGCCTTACATACCTGGAACAAAACTTTACTACTCGACCGTCAAGAATTCTCCTTGAATTCTTCCATCTAGCCTTCCTCTTCTCCTCTCTCAAGCCTTAATCTTTCAAGTGTTAGAAAAGGACTTATAATATGGTTTAAAACCCTATTTATGCATCAAAACAAACCCTATTGATCATGCTATGAGTTTAAGAGGGGTTGAAAATTGACCAGAATGCCCCTCAAATTAAAAAGAAAGTTTCAAATTTGGAATGCACAGTTCATGACGCGAACTGGGCGCACACTAGCACATTTTTTTGACTGAAAACTCAAAACCTATTAAAAAATTGATTTTCCATGAAAAGATGCATAAATTGCATTCATCAAGTGCCTTTTATGTGTAATTTTTCGTAAATCGCTTTCTGATCAATTTTTCCAATTTCCCTCGAATAAAATTAAAAAAAATATAAGTATAGGTCCGCGTCCCTGGCATGTCGCTCCTTGGGCGCGCACCGACACTATTTTAGAATTATTACGAAAAATTATCTTTTGACTTGGTCACCCTAAAATCTGACTGAGACTGTTTTCTCACTCAATTTTTTGTGCTAATCGCAAATTCGATCTTAGATTTTCCATCAGAGCTTGGGAAGACGCACTATGTGAATGATTCCATTCTGGGGGTTTTCGATAATTTAACCGGATGTTACATTATCTTCCCCTTGGGATCATTCGTCCTTGAATGATGAGTAAGGGTGGATATCAAGGCATGAATAGACTCATAATTTATCTTAACACTCCCATCAATCAATCAAACTTCTGACTCCTCGTCACTATCAATAATCGCTATTCAGGCTTAATAATTGACAATCAACTCAAGGAAAGAAAATCAATTAAGTCAAGGATAAGAATATTACCTTCAACATTCTCATCATCAAGTACAAGTAACGATCAAGACTCCTCTCAATACTATATAACTTCAAAATGTTTAAACACTTAGACAATCAGTCTTTCGAACTCAAGTAGGAAACTATCAACTCTAATGGGGAATGGGACCATCGATATATAAGGTTCTATGTACAACTCTCAAGCTTAGTACCTCATTTCAATAGATCTCCCTTTCACAACATTCTACTCCATCAACTTAAGCTTATAACTCCTATTCAACTCTCTACCTATCCACATCCTCTTATTCCATTCAACCCTACTACTGAGAATCAAGGTGTTATTACTAAGATGATCGTATCCATATAAGGCTAACCCTCAATACTCAAATCTATACTTCCTCAGAGGCTTCCATTAAAAGCTCGCTAGTCCTCTTCACTACCTCACCACTCTCACTCAAGCCCCTTGTTATGAAATCTTCAATAGTCTATCATCAATACTCGCATAATAACAACCACGCATTCAAGCCTATCACTCTAACCACCTCAACTATGCCTTAGAATTTTTAAGCCTACTTAACACTTCTACCTCCATCATTCATTGAGCTCCCACTCAAAGACACACCATCATACTCTTACCTATCTATTTCCCATCATAACGTCTAATCTCTCCCCTTCTCACTATCTCTATCCCTACATGACACAAGTACCACACCAATGTCACAATAAGGATACATTCACTCCTTCTCATCTACACTCACCCTCAGTCTACTTCTATCAGCATCACAATTTGGACTTGGAGGAACTCATCATCTCCCCCTTTAGTGAAACCACAACTCCTCCTCCTCATGCACAATAAACACACTTCTACATCTCAAACTTGACACTCTACATCCAACCATCAACAGTAGCATAACATACCAAAGGTTAGGGCACGCATAAGATAATGTCAGAATAGAGAACTTTCACTCCCTCTCATCAATCATCACTCCTCTACTATCATTAATGCTTCTATCAAAACTAGAAAGTCGTAGCACTCTTGGTCTTGGAACAAAAATCATTAGCACAATTCAATCCAGAAATCTTATTTGAGAAAGTTCACATTGAAGTACAATCTCCCTCAACTATCGAGACTCATTCTGAGTTCACAAAACAATATGTAGTGTAAAACTCAGGTCATTTATCCCTCAAGTAGGATTAGGAACTCTTAGATACATGGGGTATGATCAAAATTAATGAATGAATTAATTACTTTTCATCCTCACAACTCAACATGAATAACAATCAATAAGTGGTAGAAGGGACTAGGCCATAAGCATGACAGTTATATACTAGACGGGAATAGAGCATCACCATAATGGAAGAATAAGAAACATATGATATAACAAGAACTCATGTCTCATCTCGATCAGCCCATCTCTATCAAACTCAAAATCTACTTCAGTTTCTTATGCCATCTCCCCCTTATATCAAGGGTCATCTCTTTAAGTTTTGTGAATCAATTCTCTGTACTAGGCTATAAACACATATCTCCACATGGTTAGGGAATCACTATCCATAAGAATGTCTTAAACTCTTCTGTTATGTTATAGTCGCATATATATGACTAGCCACTCAGACTTTTTCCAAAGATATCACTCTTAGCTTCCTCTTATCTCTATGGAACTTTCCCTCTGTGTTTGCTACTCTTAATGGCATACATAACCACTTCCCACAAATCTTGCAATCTAACCTCCTCTTTTCTAGTGTTTCTCCCTTAATTTACTATCTCCATCTAAGGGGTACCTCCACTCTACTCCTAACACCACGTTCCTTGCCAGTCAACACCTTAATTATTAAACACACCCTACAACAAGACTCTTAGATCAAATCTCCCATAAATACTATCTCTATCATCATGCTATCTCTCTCTTCACATCACTCCCCAAAATTCCAAGCTTAGGGATTATTTCTACCATCTACATCACACACTTCCTCGTATTATACCAACATATAACTACTAGGTAACAATTTAGGATTATAGGCCTACTAAAGTCTTAAAGCGAATACTCGATCCACATCCTCTCTTCACAACTCATGTACCATTTACCCATCTAGTATACCTCACCTTATTATCTAGCTAAGCTCATCATTGTGTGAATCTTATAATACTCTCACGTTGAAATCATAAGCGTAATTTAGGTCTATTACCTCAGAAGTATTTTGTTTCCCCTATTTAACATCTATACTTCACCCTCGCTAAAAGAATTTCAAAACACATCAACATAGACCACTTTCTAAGTTTTGAGCATGCTCTAACACATTCTGATACTAACTCTCTCTCTCTCTCTCTCTCAACATGATAATCATAGGGCACTCACCACTCTTTCATCAAACTTAGGAAAGTTGACTCATCACCTTATCACTAGGGTGTACCAACACAAAACAATCAAGAGTAAGGCCTCGAATCATACCCATCATAACATCCTAAAGTGTTCCATTGTTCTGGGCGACTACCGTGACACACAATTGGTCTATGACCTCACTCGTGTTAAAAGCAATATCTCTTTGATTTTATCTAACTGGTGGTGTAGATCTAGTAGGTTGAGCTTGGTTAGCCCACTTTGAACAATCCCTTTGAAAGTGACCCTCTTGGCCACACTTATAGCATTTCTTAGTACCCATTCGACAATTTCCCAAATGAAGTTTGCCACACTCTATACACGGTGGCTTTCCTTTATGGCCTTGAGCTATACCTCCTCGAGACAAAGGGTTTCAAATCTTGAAAGGTTGGTTTCTCCTCGGCCTCAGACTATATTTACTATCAGATGTGGTGCACTCACTGGTGGCGGCGTATAACTCTAGGGTCTCTACAGAAAGGGGGACCTATTTCCCTTCTCTTACTTACGTTTACTACGCTCAGATCTAATTGACTCAGCCTTTTTGCTCCAAGGTTCTTCCATCTTACTCTCCTCGTCCTTTTCTACCCATCGATCATGCAAAACAAGCTGAGTAGTAGGGTCAAGTTTCTCGATGCTGATGGTATCCTTCAAGTCCATGGTGCATTTCAAAGGCATGGTTTGTAAACATGTAAAGCACGATTTAGAAGAGAACTTTTATAGAATTTGACTGTCGCATGATTTAGAATATGAAAGAAGTGAGACAATTCCTAATGTCCTATAGCCTTCCTATTATGGATGTGGAGCTCTTCATACTACTAATAAGGACTATACTAGAAACGACTTCATAGACTCCCTAGGACTCTTGAACTCTGTGTTTTGATACCAAGTTTGTCATGCCTCGGGAGGGTACCCTAGACGTAATCGGCACTCAGAGACTATTGCTAGTCTCCAAGCAAATCACTTGGCCTCATCATATCCATTCAATCATTAAACTTAAGACAATCAGCGAAAGACTAAGAAAAGTAATTGGCCCATCTCATCTATTCTCAAAATAATGATATCAATAAATAAAAGGGGCTATTGGAAAGAAACTAGCTCAACAAGTCTTAGCATCAACATTCGACTCTAGTCTATGAAGCCTCTATCACTATCAAGTAGTGCCAATGACAGACCCATTTCTACCTCACTCAAAATAAAGCTAAGTAACTCTAACTCTGAAGCAAGATAAAAATAAAATAATGAATCCTCCGAAGTAGGGGAGGCGCATCAATTCGTTGAACGTCCAAAGATTCTCAACAATGCACCTACTGATGATCTCTATCCCGTGTATCCACATCATAAAATAATGCAGCGCCAGAGTGGCATCAATACGTAGAATGTATGGTATGTAAAATAGCTTAATAGGAATAATATGGGCAGAATATTATGGAAATAACATCAACTCAAATCAGGAGGCTCAACTCATCTCAACTCAGTAAAACATGCAAGTTTAAGAATAATATCTTGTTTTGAAAAATAAACTCAATAGTATGCAACTCACACTAAATCATTTACATCTTATAATAAATAATGATCTTCAAAAGATACTTCAATATGCAACCTCAGTCAAATCAAATATGCGAATTAGGGAGTTTCTCTAACTGACATTTGTCCACCCCAACATAAGTTATGGTGAGGTACAACGAACCAGCATCATTGCCACGCTTGTCCTAAACTTGCCACAGTAAAATACATACAATCTCTATCTCTATCTCATAAATCATGATCCATCAGCCCCCTCCATCATTTGGGACAGGAGTTGCTAGAATGAGCTGGACAACTATCGTACACAGACAAATATAGTTTTGGGGTGTTCTTCTCAACCAACTCGGTGCTCGATACTACTCCCAAAACTCCTTTTTAAAACTCATCAAGTGAATAATTTTCTCAAAACATCTCATCAAGTCTCATTGGACTTAAATTTTTAACATCATCTTCATCTCAACATCAACATCATCATCTTTCATCAAATAAAAGAAATTTAAAAATCTTTTCTATTCTCATCAAATACCTCAACATCAATATCAACATCATCATCTTCTATCAATAAATATATTTTGAAAATGTATTTACATCCTCATCAAAATACTTCCTTAAAACATCAAGTGTTCTACTTGAAAATATGCTTTAAAAACATTTACATATCATCAAAACTTTTTCTCAAATCATTATTTATGCTCCAAGCTCAATTTTACTCAGACTTAGTAAAATATGCTCAAAATTATCAGTGTTTAACATGCTCAGCATGACCATCAACTTCAGTTTCAAAATAATGCATAAACTCAAATATAATCCTCAATTAGGGTTCATGTGAATGAAGACATGAACATGCAACCAATCAAATACTCAACTTCTAGGACATTATCAAGATATTATTGTATACAAGAAAACTCATTAAGACAATAGAAAACTCAAAAACTTAATTCAAGAATTTAATCAAGATAATACTTCAAGAATAATATATGGGGACTCGTGAACTCTCAACTCATCTATGACCATCTATAGGGCATATGGGAGAACAATCTCATGCTTTTAGTTAGCCTTACATACCTGAAAAGTTGATATTACAATCAAAACCATGTTTTTAGTTTATCCTTACATCCTAGAACAAAGCTTTACCAATTGACCATCAAGAATTCTCCCTGAATTCTTCAATCTAGCCTTCATCTTCCCCTCTCTCAAGCCCTAATCTTTCAAGTGTTCAAAAAGGACTTAGAATGGGGTTTAAAACCCTATTTCTGCATCAAAACAACCTAATTTGATTGTGTTATGAGTTTAAGAGTGGTTGAAAATTGATTAGAATGCCCCTTAAATGAAAAAGAAAAGTTGTCGCAGACTGGGCGCACACTAGCACATTTTTTTGACTGAAAACTCAAATCATGTTGAAAAACTGATTTTCCATGAAAATACACATAGATCGCAGTCATCAAGTGTGTTTTATGTGTAATTTTTCATAAATCACTTTCTGATTAATTTTTCCAATTCCCATCGAATAAAATTTAAAAATATATAAGTGTAGGTCCGCGTCCCTGGTGCATCATGCCTTGGGTGCGCACAGACACTATTTTGAAATTAATTACGAAAAATTATTTTTTGACTTGATCACTCTAAATCCGACCAACACCATTTTCCACTCAATTTTTCGTGTTGATCGCAAATCCG
>DF362156.1:2630-41603 GCA_000787875.1 Solanum virginianum
CTTAGTACGACCTTTCACCCTCAAATGGATGGCCAAGCCGAAAAGACTATCGAAACACTAGAGGATATGTTTAGGGCTTATGTATTAGAGGTTAAGGGTAGTTGGGATGATCATCTCCTATTAATTGAGTTTGCCTATAACAATAGCTATCATTCGAGCATTTATATGGATGCTTTTAAGGTTCTCTATGGTAGATGTTGTAGATCACTGGTTGGGAGGTTTGAGGTTAGAGAGGTGGGATTTTTAGGACCAGATCTAGTTATGGAGGCTCTTGAGAAGGTTAGAATGATTAGAGAAAGGTTAAAGACGGCCCAAAGTCACCAAAAGGCCTATGTCGATGTGAGGAGAAGGGATCTTGAATTCAAAGTTGGTTAATGGGTCTTGAAGGTTTCACCCATGAGGGGCATGGTTCATTTTGGTAAAAAAGGTAAGTTAAGCCCTAGATATGTAAGTCCTTATAGGGTGATAAGGAGGATTGGTAAGGTGGCTTATGAGTTGGAGTTGCTTAGGGAAATGAATTTAGTTTATACAGTGTTTCATATGTCTATGTTAAGGAAGCGTGTAGGTGATCCAAATGTTATTGTTCTATTGGAAATTGTGGGTATGGTTGAGGACAACTTGACTTATGAGGAGGTTCCAGTAGAGATCTTGGATAAGCAAGTGAAGAGGTTGAGGAACAAGGATGCTGCTTCTGTTAAGGTCCTTTGGAGGAATCAATAAGTTGAAAGTGCTACATGGGAGGCCGAAGCGTACATGCAAAAGCGATATCCTTATCTTTTCCACTTTATTCAAGCCTAAGGTATTGATCTAAGTCTCCTATATGATTTCAAGTCTAAGTTCAGCCCATGACATTTGCATGCTTTCATGTTTAAATTGACAAGTTCATGATGATTTCACACTTATGTTGAGATTTTTGAACTAATGTTTCAGTAACTCAAGCTTAAGATTTTAGCATTGTTCATGTTTAAATTGACAAGTTCATGATGATTTCACACTTATGTTGAGATTTTTGAACTAATGTTTCAGTGCATTGTTGCATCCTTATGTGGGCCGAAATTGTCATGTTTAAGTCTCCCATATACATTTCTTTCACATTCAGGGACGAATGTTCCCAAGGGGGAGACATTGAAACGACCCCGAAAAGTGCCCGAAAATATGCCTCATAAGTGTCTGGAATCGTAATTTCCATATATCTCAAAATATATATGTGATATCGAAAATTCAACTTCATATTCTTGATAGGGGATCAAATTGAATTGAAAATATGTCTAACCCTGATTTTAGAGCAAACGAATCGCAATTTCAATTTCCTTAATTTTTCTTATCCAAAATGAGTCCGCGCCCCTGGTGCGATGCGGCCAGGGCGCGGACTAGTGTTAATTTTGCCCAGTTATTTTTGTTCGGTCCAAAACTTTTGGGTCTTTGTCCTAAGTCTTCCCATGTATGAAAATACCTGTACTTAGTCATATTTTACCTTCAAATCATTCAATATATTCCCAAATACTCTCTCAAACACTTAGACAATATTTCACCTCAAAATTCAAGTGTCTAAATCTCTTCCCGATCTTAAGTATTTCACCCAAGCTTCAATTCTCCATTTTCAATCTTCAACAACCATTTATGGGTTCCTTTCACCTATGAAGCCTAAGCTTCAATTTTACTTAAATTGATGATATGAGTGTGCATTATCATCCCGGTAAGGCTAATATGGTGGCAGATAGCTTCCTTTTACTTAAAATTGCATGATTTAAAGATGATTTACACGTGAGTCTTACTTATTATGAAAATCACTACACACTATATTGGGTTTTATGAAATTGTGACTATTTTACTATGTTTTGAGCTATAAATCTAAGATCTATTGTGGGATTTGATGAAGGGTTTTGGTGTATATTACTTGAGGGTGTTACTAAGTATTGATGGACGGTTTTACATTGGACTTTCTTGTATGATTTCATCCTTAAGTTGCATAGTTTTACACTAGCTCTACACACCCGTCAAGTGTTTAATAAAATGTCCTGCTATGGTTTCTTGAGGATTTGAAGATCCACGCATATCTTATGAGTTGAATGACTTTATGATGATAAAATATGATATTTTCCTATATAGTGTTGGAAATTGACCATGCCCTACTCGGGGGGTTAAGAGCCCGGGTAACCATGTCGAGGGCTTTGTACCTTGATAATCGGGTTGAGAGGTTTGTATCTCAATCACCAGGGGTGGTAGGTTGTGAGTATCACCAACCAATCAAGGGGTTTGTACCTTGATAACTGAGTTGAGGGGTTTGTACCTCAATCACTAGGTGTGGTAAGGTGCAACTATCCACCAGCCAATCAAGAGGTTCGTACCTTGATAAACTATGAACTCATTAATAATTGTCTCTTCTTACATGTGTATTATGTTTTATGTAAGCAAGATTTACTTTAAGCATCTTCCATGCATGCCATATTGTTATATGCTACTCATTGCCTATGTTTATGCATTTCGACTATGTTGCTAATCTCTTGTTGCATTGCATCCTACATACTTAGTACATTCAAACATACTAACACATACTCTATGCCTACATGATGTCACCATGTAGGAACTGGAGCCCCACTTGAGCATCTTCCTCCACGTAGCTAGCACGATTTCTGTCAAGCTAGTTGGTGATTCCTCTATTTCGGGGACAATATCTATGATCTCATATTATGTACTAAGATTATCTTTCTTTTATGTATGTATTGACTACAAGGATGAGCCCGATTGCTTGTTTTGGCCCCCGCTCTTATCTATGTAGTAGACGTGTTGTTGGACATGTTATGTATTGAGCCTTGACTCTCTTGTTTGATGTTTATGTTATGAAAGCATTCCTTCAGTCTCTTTGCCCTATTTCTAATTCCAATATGTTGTTTAATTACTTCCATAACCAATGATGCGTAATGATATATTAAGAGGCTTGTTTGGTCCTTTGGGTTCCCCATTCGTCGTGTCATGTCTAGACCCTAGGCTTGGGTCGTGACAATAAAGCAAGACTTAGACCCATTATTGGTTGAGTTGAAGAAGTTGGTTGTAGAAAGGAAGATAGAGGTTTTCTCCTAAGGCGTAGATGGTGTACTTTGGTGCCAAGATCAGTTGTATGTGTGAATATTTATAGTCTTGGAGAGGTGATTATGAGTGAAGCCTGCAACTCTCATTATTCTATACATATAGGGTTCACCAAGATATATCGAGATTTTAGGAAAGTGTATTGGTGGCATGACATGAAGAAGTGTACAGCTAAGTTTGTATCTGAATACCTATTTCTCAACAAGTGAAAGTTTCCACCAAAGGCCCAGTGGTTTGGCCTAATATATTGAGCCTCCTACTTGAAAGTGGGAGGATGTGAATATGGACTTTGTGATTGGTTTGCCCCATACCCAGAAGCAATTAGACTCTATTTGGATAATTATTGATAGAATGATGAAATTGGCTCACTTCTTACCAGTGAAGACTACTTTCAATACCGAGAACTATGCCAAGTTATATATCCAGGAGATGGTTAGATTGCATATTGTGCTTATGTGTATTATATCGGATTGTGGTACTTAATTTACTCTCACTTTTGGAGATCATTTCAGAAAGGCTTGGCACTAGGGTGAACTTGAGTATTGCTTTCCATCCTCAAACTGATGGACAAGTCGAGAGGACAATCCAAACATTAGTAGACATATTGAGGGCTTGTGTGTTGGAATTTAAAGGAAATTGGCATGACCATCTACTATTTATTGCATTTATAACAATAGTTTTCATGCTAGAATCGAAATGACATCATTTGAAGCTTTGTATGAGAGAAGATATAGATCCCCGATGGGATGATTTGAGTTAGGTGAGATGGCATTAATTGGCCCGGATTTAGTATTGGAGGCCATGAAAAAGGTAAAATTTATTAGGAAGAGGTTGAAGATGGTTCAAAGTCACTAAAAGTCTTACTCGGATGTTAGGAAGAGGGATCTTGAGTTTCATGCCAGCAACTAGGAATATATGAAGGTTTCATCTACGAAAGGGCTAATGCTATATGGTAAGAAGGGCAAGTTAAGTCCCCAGTATTGGCAAAATGTCTTATAGGTTGGATTTGCGTTTTGACATGAGTTCTATCCACAAAGTTTTCCATGTATCGATGTTAAGAAAGTTGATTGGAGATCCTAGTACTATCGTACCCTTAGAGGATGTTGATGTTGAAGAGAATTTGACGTATGAAGAAGTTCTAGTTAAAATTTTGGATATAAGTGAAGCTGCTTCAAAACAAGGATGTGGCTTCGATTAAAATGCTTTCTTCGATTAAAATGCGTTGAAAGAACCAACTTATGGAAAGTGCTACATGGGAGGTGGAATCGGACATGATTAAGCATTATCCCTATCTATTCTAATCTACTCAAGCCTAACGTACTAGGTCCTTCTTATTTTAAATGGTTCTAATTCATTCACTTTTATGCTTTCATAACATGACATATATAGATGTGCACGAAAATGATTTAGATGATATCTTAACATGAGTTTTGATGATTTCATGGTTTTAAAAGGTTGTATTATGCATTGCAATTTTGTGTTGAGGTGTTTCTTGTTCAAGTCAAGCTCTTCAAGCCACATTCTAACTCATTCGAGGATGAATATTTCAAGGGGGAGATGATGTAAGGACCCGAACATCACGAGGCCCCAGCGATGCTTGAAATTTTATTTTCCAATGTTTCTTACCAAGGTATCCCTTCAAGGGCACCTCCATGAGCCGTGGAGTAGACCTTGGTTCATGCCTAGGCTGTCGAACATACCTAAGCTTCCGAGCATTGTTCCTTGAGTATTAGGCTAAGTGGCCCTCCACAGAGCTTTGCATGCCTTGTGGTCCTTACCCTTGGCTATGAAAGGGCTTGTGGAAGGGACCTTTGCCTTGAGGACCACCATTTTGCCTACAAGTGCCACCACAGGCACCCTCACAGTCCTTGAAGAGCACCACAGACTGTAAAGGTGACCGTGGAGGGACCCTTGGCCAAATTTTTCTCCAAAAAATATCATCTCGTAACTTGAGACATGTTCACGAAGCCTACCACGGACCATGAAGCCTTCCGTAGTGGTGTCCAATTATATTTTTTAAATTTCATTTTATTAAGGGCCTTATGGTAATTTAGTTCTTTTCCAAGATGTTTTATGACTTTTATGCCTATCCTAAGACCCCTAAATCACCCCCATTCAATGCAATGCATTTTTAATTCAAATACTTAAGACTCTAGAAATTCAAATTCTCAAAGCTCTATTCAAGTCAAGCTTTGAAGATTCAAGTTGAGGAATTCAAAGATGCTTAAGTGTCAAGCCTAATTCATCTCATTTTTCCTAATTTCTTCATGGTATATGTGGTTTCATTCATGATTTCGTTTCAATCATGAAGCCCCAAAATCTGTTTTCATGAAATTTATGAATTCGAAGTACGGATTGCAAATGGGTCTTTTAATTTAGCTTAATTTGATGAAATTAAGTTATGGACTAGTTTAGTCGACGATTTTAATATGATTTAAGTCTTATTATGTTAATTTACATGGATTTTATGAGTATTAAAAAATGCATGTCCCTTTAATTTATGAATTTATGTATGAGAAATTTCAAGTATGTTCCAATTCTTGATTCCTTTATGGATTTCGTATGATTTCATTTTCTATGATGTTTTAATTATGAATTCTAAGTAACCGTGCCATTCCTTCATTCCTCATGACATATGCATGCATGAACGAGTATTTTATGAGATTAATGATATGGGTTACTACTCAATTATGATTATGATTATGATTATGTTTTCAAGACAAGTATGGTTATGACATGAAATGTGATCACATAATGTCTATCATATGACTAAGCAATTATGGGTGAGTATTCACCATTATGGTCAAGTATGAATGAGTTATTCCTATGTATGTAATCATAGATTTAAGTATGATTTATCTTTTAAGTAACAAGTATGTATGATTTGAAATAGTGGAACTTTCATAAACAGTGAAACACAATAGGCTAAAATAGCTAAAGTTTCAAAAATTACGTTTCATAACCATGGTCATTAAAATTCCTTTGTATAAGTCGTGCACTTTCAAAGAAATTGTACAATATAAAATGACACTTTTCTTGGTAATATGCTACAGTTTTGGTGATTACTTCCTTACCTAATATGACTCCATCTTCCCATAAAAACACATTGCTATCTGACGTAGGCTAAACACAAAAAAAAAAGTGGAAGATTTTATGAGAATATTGAACAAGAATCTGGTGAGAAAAATTATAATTTCGTTGGGTAGATATATTAGTTCATAATTGAATATTATATAATCTTTTTATTATATTCAAATAAATATACTTTATTACTTTGGTTTTCCAAAAATATTTTGTCGATGCTCTTGTTATTTTTTGGCATTAGTTTTTTGTTTTATTCCCTTTTATTTTTTTATTCCCTTGTATAAAAAATTGTGTGAATTCTATGTTATACATGATTGACAAGCGTACCCGTTTAAATGTATATGAATGTTAACTTATATTTTTTTTAAAAAAAAATTGTGTTGGTTTTGAATTATAGGAATCTGAGCAGGTCGACTGTATTTGTTTGTATAAAATATCATATATGCCTATACACATTTTGTGTTAAGTTTCGTTCTATTTGTTCACATACACGTGTACCTATATATATTTGCAGTTTTGGTCGTTGTGGTTACATGAGTTTGTGTGCTGTATTTTGGAAAAAAAATGGCCTGTTTCGTTATTGTTAAGCAACATTGAGATAATGTGTATGTGTATAAATGGTAAAGTATTAAATTATTTTGTGAGTTGTATAATTGTGGTAGCGTTAATCTTTAAAACGTCAAGAATGTTGTGATTGCTTACGATATACATTTTCTGTTATGCCGATTGTAAAAAAATATATACAAATTATTATATACGTTGTGGTTATAAAGTAAAACTAATATGAGTGAAATGTATTCTATAAATCTAATGTATAGGGTGAATCTAATTTGCATTTCCGCTGTGTGTGCATGTTATTAAGTATATGTTGAATTTAATTTTTTTTTAATTGATAGGTATTTGTGATGGAGTAATTGTAGGAGAAAGAATAAGGAAAAACATTTAAGGGAAGGAACCAGATTTCATGTATACGTGGAGAGAGAAAGTACTAATGAAATCTGAAGGAACATATACAAAAAGTTAATGGGGTCCATAAAATATTATAACCAACTTTATTAAAACGATGGCTATAAAATGTAATAATATAAAACTATTGTTAAATTTTTGTTATTTGACCATGAATGTTTGCTTAGTTGCGTAATTTTTCCTTTGAAATATTATTTGGCTCTTAAACTTAAGTATGCATGACTATGATTTGAAAAGACTATGCTCCTATTTCAAGTATGTATATGTATATGTATTCCCGTGAGATGATGGCTTAACATCAAATGAGATTTGAGGTAGGGCTGTGTCACGACCCGAACCTAGGGTCTAGGAGTGACATGCGAATGGGAACCCGAGAGTCCCCAAACAAGCCTCAAAGTATCCATATTCACATAATCGGTTCGGAAGCGTACACAAATAGTAAATACATAGTTCTAAGGGACGGAAAGGTAGGACTCACACTTTGGGGATGTCATAGGGATAGGGAGTAACATGGATTCACATAACACATTAGCACATAAGAACTAAGGGGCGGGTAAGTATGACTCATTTCTATGGGGGCAATTCGGGACTTAGGATCTTTCACATCATAATCTATATCATAATACTCATGAGCAATTAATAATAATCATATCTGATAGATAATCACAGTCATAACAAAATCTCTGAATACACAAAACATAAATCCACATAAGGAGCCTACAAGATGTCCAACAATGCCTCTAGTCAAAAGACAGGACGGGGGCCAAGACATACCCCGGGCTCACCTTCAAATGTAAATAACATAAATAGAACTCCAAAGGCAGAGGAATGGTGGTTTGTCCTTGAAAGGTAAATAACATAAACTAAACATCATAGGTAGAGGAATGGTGGTTTATCCTTGGACGATAGGACTTACCACTATAAGTGTCTCAAGATCTAATCTATCCATCATACGATGTATAAAAGTAGTCCTCGGTCCCTACATGGTCTGATAATGAGGCAAAAGTATGTATTAGTACATTTGAATGTACTAACTGTGCGGGCATGCAATGCATATGACTTATTAAACATGCATTCAATATTAGATAGCAAGGGCACATAATATAGAAAGAGATGTATATAACAAGAGATGTAGTATAATAATATGTCATAAAGTCCATGATGCATGAATTGCAATAATGCTCATATATAGTGGGGATGAGAGCATAACTGACATCTCAAATTCATGTAGCTATTACATGAATTTGCTCGATATTGATCTCTCATCAGGTGAGAGCAGATTACTTGCTAAAGGTAATCTACACTACACCTTATGATGCAGTCATTTCGGTGTGAAGGCCACCTTCCATAAGGCCCGGTTGTTTCAGAAGGATTTCCATTCCATATCATATCATATCATATCATATCAATGTGTAAACATTTTTGATGACCCGGTCACTTCGGTAATAGTCACCAATATACCTATGCTGGCACATAGTTCAAGTAAAGGGAGAGGATCCTTGGGGATAGCCTTAATGCCCCTAATCCATTCAGTGCTAAGTCATCATCCTACAAGAATACTTATACATATACATGCTTTCAAAAGAGACACAAGTCATTTCAAATCATTTCAAATACACACTTGGGATCAAAAGCCAAACATTCTTCATAATCATTTACACTTGGGCTCAAAAGCCAAATCAAATTTCAATACATACTTTTCATGCATACAAATTACTCATTCACAACAACAATATGGTGTAAACACCTAATATGCTCAAAGAGCCAATATCAATAGACATTTATTTCAAACCATACTTCTCATGCATAAGAATAGCTCATTCACTCAACAATATGGTTCAAGCACCCAATATGCTAAAGAGTCAATATAATAGAGATTTATGTGATCACATTCTTCTCATAACCATATATGTGAGCTTAACTCACCAAAAGCATTTTTAAAAATCATATGTGAGCTTAATCCACCGATAATTCCATAAAATCTAATGCGCATGAATGCATATGCTATGAATGAACTTGGGCTCAAAAGCCAAATCATATTTCAAACCATTCTTCTCATGCATAAGAATAGTTTATTCTCTTAACAATATGGTGCCAGCACCCAATATGCTAAAGAGCCAATATAATAGAGATTTATGTGATCACATTCTTGTCATAACCATATATGTGAGCTTAACTCACCAAAATCATTTTTATAAATCATATGTGAGCCTAACCCATCAATAATTCCATAAAATCCAATGCGCATAAATGCATATGCTATGAATGAAATGTGAAAAGCAATGGGAAATGCAGATTCAATTTAAACCATCAGTATAATATGAAATTCAAGTAAATCCATAAGTAAAATCCATATTCAAATCACAATTTAAATTACCCATGCTTAAACAAAACTTTAAAGGGACAATGCATATTCAAATCTTCATAATAATCATGTATTTCGATATGTTAGGACTTAAATTAATTTAAAATCAATAATAAAGCATAGCCCATAATTCAATTGAATTTAATAAATAATAATCTTCAAAACTCATACTTAAAGCAAGCAAAAATTCCATAAATCAAGTGAAGTAGATTTTGGATCTTCTTGGTTGAAAGGGATCAAGAATCAATCCCACATATCTAAGTTCACCAAGAGAAAGTAAGAAGAATTTGATGAAGATTGAAGTACTTCCTTGAATCCCAAGCTAGTTCTTCACTAGTCTTTCAGAGAGTTCTTAAGAGTGAGTTGAAATAATTCTAAGTGAAAGACTGAATTTGAATGAGAGAAATAGAGTTTAGGTCATTTGAGTGTCTTTAGGTAGCATAGAAAGTCACAAAAGACCCTTAAGAGAAACCATAATTACGAAAATTCCATTAATGATACTAGTGGAAAAATGTTGACAGGGTCCGTATAGAAGGGTATACGGCCAGTGATAGGGCATATGGTCCATATACTTCTCCCATGATCCAACACTTAGAAAACAATTTCACTGACAAAGGTCCGAGATGATAATTCCATACTTAGACAAAATTGAATGTCATCATCCATACAGAGGGCTTCATGGCCCATACCAAGGTATACATACCGCATACTCCTCCGTGAAGCTCCAATTAGAAAATTCTTATTGATAAAGTTTCGAGACGCTGATCCAATACTTAGAAAAATTTACTCTGATGCCCATACGGAAGGCCTCACGGACCATGAAGGACTATACGGTCGGTGAAATGGTCCATGTGTGAATTATCTTAGTCAAAATGTGTATTTTCAATGCCAAAGCTACCCAGATAGTCCACCACACGAACTGTGTGGTGTCCATGTGTGGTATGCCTCGGTCTCAAACTCTACATTAAAGCCAACACTCCCTACACAAGGCCAAGGACCACTTCAAGGCACCTCTACATGGTCTGTATACCTTCACATGGACCGTGGAGGCTTCCCTGAAGCGTCACCTTGGTCCAAAACTTTCTGGAACCAAATTTCCAAGCTTCATTAAGGTCGTACAAAGTTTGAATCCTTAGTTCATCTCCCCCCAGGAACATTCTTCCTCGAATGTGCTAGAACAAGGCTCGAAAGGCATGACTTAGAGCGTGAAACATCAAAATATAATATACAATGCATATTTCATCACTTGAAAATCATAAAGTCATTAAAACTCATATCGAAATGTATTTAAATCATTCAGAACATCATAAAAATCATTTTCATTCACATATATGCATGACATGCGATCAAACTCAAGAGTGAAAGAATTAGGACCACTCAAAATATGAAGAACCTAATACCTTAGGCTTGAGTAGATTGGAGAAGATAGGGATATCATTTCATCATGTCCAACTCTGCCTCCCATGTAGCACTCTCCATATGTTGATTTCTCCAAAGCACCTTAATTGAAGCCACATCCTTATTGCAAAACTACTTCACTTCCCTATCCAAAATCTCAATCGAAACTTTCTCATAAGAAAAGTTCTCCTCAACCTCAACACTTTCCAAGGGCACAATGGTACTAGGATCACCAACAAACTTCCTCAACATAGACACATGGAAAACCAAGCGAATAAAACCCAAATTCGGAGGCAAATCCAACCTATAAGCCATATTCCCAATCCGCTCAATAATCTCATAAAGACCTATATACCGAGGACTTAGCATGACCTTCTTTCCAAATCTCATTATACTCTTCATAGATGAGACCTTTATATACACTCAATCCCCAACATGAAACTCAAGATCCCTTTTCCTAACATCTGAATAAGATTTTTGGTGACTTTGGGCCGTCTTCAACCACTCTCTAATCAACTTCACCTTCTTCATAGCCTCCAATACCAAATTCGAACCAATCAAAGACATCTCTCCCAACACAAACCACCCTATCGAAGATCTACATCTCCTACAATACAAAGCCTCAAATGATGCCACACTAATGCTAGCATGAAAGTTATTATTATAAGAAAACTCGATGAGTGGAAGATGATCATCCCAATGACCCTTGAATTCCAATAGACAAGCCCTCAACATGTTCTTAAAAGTTTGAATTAAACTCTCGGTTTGTCCATTGGTTTGAGGATGAAAGGCGATACTCAACCTCATCTTAGTACCAAGTCCTCTTTAAAATGACCTCCAAAAGTGTGAAGTAAATTGGGTGCCACAATCCGATATGATAGACATAGGCACACCATGCAACCTCACCAAGTATGGTACTAAAGGTAGTCTTGACCAGTAGGAAATGAGCCAACTTAGTCATCCGGTCGTCAATAACCCAAATTAAGTCAAATTACCCTCGGATCTGAGGCAAACCAACCACAAAATTGATGTTCACATCTTCCCACTTCCAAGTAGGAATTTCAATATCTTGAGTCAAACCATCGGGCCTTTGGTGTTCTACCTTCACTTGTTGACAATTAGAGCATTCAGATATAAACTTAGCTATATCCTTCTTTATACCATGCCACCAATACTGTTCCCTCAAATTACGATACATCTTAGTAGATCCCCGGTGAATAGAATAATGAGAGTTATGGGCTTCACTCATGATTATCCTCCTAAGATCATCCATATCTGGGACACACAACTGATCTTGATACTGAAGCACACTATCTCTCCCTCGGAGAAAACCTCTATCTTCTTTTTGACAACCAATTGTTTCAACTCAACCAACAACAATCGAGATCTTTCTTAGCTTTAACATCAACAACCACAAAAGATTCGACCCTATTCTGAACATGAATACCACCGTCATTAGAGTCGGCCAACCTAACACCCAATCTAACCAAACGGTGAAATTCTTTCACTAACTCATTCTTCCCTTCGTGAACAGACACTTCCTATAGATAGCCTATAAAGAGCATCGTCTGCAACATTCGCCTTGCCAAGATGACATTATACACTCATGCCATAGTCCTTAAGGAGTTCCAACCATCTTCTTTGCCTTAAGTTAAGATCCTTTTGAGTGAACACATATTGCAAACTCTTATGATCGATGAAAACATCAATATGAACTCCATATAAGTAGTGTCTCCAAGTCTTCAAAGCAAATACCACTGTCGCTAACTTAAGATCATGAGTCGGGTAATTACACTCATCCACCTTTAACTGCTTTGATATATAAGCTATCATCTTCCCATGTTGCATAAGAACACAACCCAACCGAATCTAGGACGCATCACATTATACATAGACCTATCTGCGCCATCTAGTAAAGTCAAAATAGGAGTCGATGTAAGCCGATCCTTCAAAGTTTGAAAACCTCTTCTCACACTCATCCGACCATACAAACTTGGCCTTCTTTTGAGTTAATTTAGTCAATGGAGATGTAATAGATGAGAGCCATTCAATAAACCTTCTATAATAACCAGCCAACCTAAGAAAACTCTGAATATCCAAAGGAGTCAATGGTCTAGGCCAAATCTTCAAGGCCTCGGTCTTCTTTGGATCAACCTTAATACCATCACCAGATACCACATAACCAACAAAATCTACTTCACCCAACCAAAACTCACATTTAATAACTTAGCATACAATTTCTTCTCCCTCAAAGTCAGAAGAACCTACCTCAAATGATCCATATACTCCAGCTAACTTTGGGAATAAATAAGGATATCATCGAGAAAGACAACAACAAAACTATCAAGAAATGGCGTAAACACTCAATTTTTAACTTATATAAACACAATGGGAGCATTATTCAATCCAAATGACATTACCATAAATTCAAAATGCCTATACCTTCTAGAAAGGCCGTCTTTGGAATGTCACACTCTCTAACCTTTAATTGACGATAACCAGAATGAAGGTCAATCATTGAGAAATAGGTGGCCCCTTGAAGTGGATCAAACAAGTCATCAATCTTTGGCAACAGATATTTATTCTTGATGATTACCTTATTCAATTGCCTATAATCAATGTACATCTGAAGAGATCCATCTTTCTTTCTTACAAATAACACCGGAGCACCCTATGGAGATATACTTGGCCTAATAAAGCCTTTCTTCAGCAAATCCTCCAACAAGTCCTTCAATTGATCTTTCAACTCAGCCAATGCCATACAATAAAGAGGAATAAAGATAGGTTGAGTATTTGAGAGAAGATCTACGCCAAAGTCTACTTCCCTTTCGAGAAGAATACCGAACAAATCTTCAGGAAACACATCCAAAAACGCATTCACCATCGAAACTGATTCAAGAGTAGGTGACTCAAACTACACATACTTGACCCTCACAATATGATAAATACACCCCTTAGAAATAATATTTTGGCCCTTAAGGTAAGAAAAGAAATCGACCCTTAATAGCGAAGTCACTACCTTTCTATTTAAGAATGAGCTCATCTAAAAATTGGAACTTGACTTTCCAGATTCTATAATCTATAGAGGCATATGAAGCATACAACCAATCCATCCTGAGAATCACATCAAAATCAAACATCTCAAGTTCCACAAGATCATATAGGAAGACTTTATGCAATATAGAAACAGGACAACCCTGATAAACCCTATAAGCAACAATAGATTCAGCCATAGGAGTATAGAGTGAAAAGGCTTCCTCAAGGTTTCAGGACTAAAATCAAACTTAACAGCCAATAGAGGAATCATAAAAGATAAATTTACACCCGGATCAAGCAAACCATAAGCATCAAAATCAAAGACTTTTAAATACCAGTCACAACATCTGGAGTCTCCTAAACTTCCTGACGAGCATGCAAAATATAGAACCTGTTATTTTCTAGGGCAACACCTTGTGGGGCTCTTTACTAGCCCTGACTACCTTGAGTCACCTGACATTGGCCCTTCTAAGAAACCTTAGGACAATCAGCAACCTTGTGGTTCTTGTCACCATACCCAACTCCTTCCAACAAGCACTCATATAATTCTTTCTGCATCTGTCACACATGGGAAGCAATGGTCCACCACCAACCAGTGTCTTGGGAGGAGGCACCCGAGCATTGACAAACCTAGCATTAGAACTGTGGTCATGTTAAAAGCAACCATAACCATTACCCTTGGAGTTGGAGAACCCACTATCCTAACGGGCCCTCTTAGAATCGTGCACCATCTTCTCCTTGATCTTTCCCCCCTCAATCTGTTCAGCATAAGTTATAATCCTGGAGATGTCCATATCTTGAATAAGTATAGCCAAATGACAATCCTTCACAACTAAATTAGAGACACCAAAAATAAACTTGTGCATTCTTGTATTAGGGTTAGCCACAAGCATATGATATTTAGAGAGCTTTGTGAACTTGAGGGCAAAGTCTGTCACTTATACCACCCTATTTGAAATTGATAAATTCTATCATCTTAGCGTCCCTAAGTTCAAAAGGGAAGAAATGATCCAGAAATGCAAACTTGAACTCTTCCCAATTAACAACACTACCACAAACCCTCTCCATCAACAATTGAGTGTACCACACCTGAGCAACAACCTTCAACTAATAAGTAGCCAATTCAGCTTTCTACTTAGAAGTGATTCCCATAACAGTCAATACCTTAGTGAGCTCATCAACATCCTTATCAGACTTTGACCCGTAGAACTTCTAAGTATTCATCTAGGTGAAATCTCTTACCCTAGAAGTCCAAGTAGGATCACAGGGAGGAATATTAGCCTGCCTAGTCTGAGAAGTCACCACTTGTGCAAGCATAGCAAAAGTCATGCAGAATTCACCATTAGTGATAGGCTCTTCCACAGGCCTTTGAGGAACTTGGCCAACATTGGCCGAGGCCGATCTTAGTAAGGGAGCTCTTCGTGGAGGCATCTTCTATAATGTAGCAAGTTCATCATCAGGATTAGGAAACCTTAATGTATGATCCAAAGCATGACATAAGACATGAAGAAGTGAGACAATTCCTAGAATGCCATCATAGCCTCCCACTTAGAGGCATGGTACACTTCACACCCATGAATAGGACTCTACTCGACGCGGCATATTGGACTCTGAGGATCATTTACAAAACTAGTGTTATGACTCCAATCTTGCCATGACATGGACTTAGAGTCTAGGAGTGACATGGCGAATGGGAACCCAAGTGTCCCAACAAACCTCAAAGTATCCATATTCACATCATCGGTTCAGAAGCATACACAAATAGTAAACACATAGTTCTAAAGGACAGAAAAGTAGGACTCATACTATGGGGATGTCATTAGGATAGAGAGTAACAAGGATTCACATAACACATTAGCACATAAGAACTAAGGGGAAGGTAAGTATGACTCTCTCTATGGGGAAAATTCGTGACTTAACATCTTTCACATTTCCACATCCTAATCCATATCATATTACTCATGAGCAATTCATAATAATCATATCTAATAGATAACTATAATCATAAAAAAAATCTCCAAATACAACACATAACATAAATCCACACAAGTATCTACAATATGTCCAACAAGGCCTCTAGACAAAAGATAGAACGGGGGCCAAGACATGTCCCGGGCTCACCCTCAAGGTAAAAAACATAAACTAAACATCATAGGTAGAGGAAAGGAATGGTGGTTTGCTCTTGGAAGATAGGATTCACTACCATAAGTGTCTCAAGATCCAATTTAGCCATCGTCAAGTGGATGAAGGTAGTCCTCGGTCACTACATAGTTAGATCGAAGATAGGATTCACTACCATAAGTGTCTCAAGATCCAATTTAGCCATCGTACAGTGGATGAAGGTAGTCCTCGGTCACTACATGGTTAGATCATGTATTAAAAAGAATGTGTTAGTACGTTTGAATATTCTAAATATAAGGGTATACAATACATACGACTTAGTAAACTTGCATTTAATATTAGATGGCAAGGGTACATAATATAGAAAAATATATAGTATAACAATGTGCCATGAAATTCATGATGTATGAAATGCAATAATGCTCGTATACAGTGGGGATGAGACTATAATCGACATCTGAAACTCATGTGAGCTATTACATGAATTTGTCCAATGTTGACCTCCCATCGAGAAGATTTACTTGACAAAGATAATCTACACAACACCTTATGATCCGGTCATTTTAGTGTGATGACCACCTTCCTTATGACCCGGTCATTTCAGAAGGATTTTTATTTCATTTCATATCACATCAATGTGTAACCATTCCTTAAGGCCCGGTCATTTCGATAATGGCTACCTATATACCTATGCTAGCACATAATTCAAGAAAAGGAAGAGCACCCTTAGGTATAGCCCAGACACCCCCAATCCATTTGGTACTAGCCATCATCGCATAGGAATAATTATAAATATATATGCTTTCAAAAGAGGCACAAGTCATTTCAAATCATTTCAATGCATACTTGGGCACAAAAGCCAAACATTCTTCATAATCATTTACACTTTAGCTCAAAAGTCAAATCACATTTCAATTCATACTTTCCATGCATAAGAATAGCTCATTCACTTAACAATATAGTGCAAACACCCAATATGCTCAAAGAATCAATAACAATAGATATTTATCTATCATATTCTTGTCATAACTATATATGTGAGCTTAACTCACCAAAATTATTTTCATAAATCATATGTGAGATTAACTCACTGATAATTCCATAAAATCTAATGCTCATGAATGAATATTTCACATAAGCATATTCCATGAATGATATGTGAATAGCAATGGGCAACGTAGATTCAATCTTACATCATCGATACAATATAAAATTCAAGTAAATCCATAAGTAAAATCCATATTAATATCACAATTTAGTTTACTCATGCTCAAACTAAACTTTAAAGGGACAATGCATATTCAAATCTTCATAATTAGGGATTAAATCAATTTAAAATCAGCAATAAAGCATAGCCCATACTTCAATTGAATTTAATAAACAATAATCATCAGAACTCATATTTAAAGTAAGGAAAAATTCCATAAATCATGAGAACAAGAGTTTGGGTCTTCTTAGTTAAAAGGGACCAAGAATCAATCTCACATACCTAAGTTCACCAAGAGAAAGTAAGAAGAATTTGATGAAGATTAAAGTCCTTCCTTGAATCCAAGCTAATTCTTCACTAGTCATTGAGAGAGTTCTTAAGAGTAAGTTGAAATAATTCTAAATGTAAGAGTGAATTTTAATGAGAGAAATAGAGTTTAGGTTATTTGAATGTCTTTAGGTAGTATAGAAAGTTACAAAGACCCTTAGGATAAACCATAATTATGAAAATGGCATTAATAAAATGAGTAGAAAAATATTGTTAGGGTCTGTATAGAGGGGTATATGGTCCATATACTCCTCCCGTGATCCAACATTTAGAAAACAATTTCCCCTAGAGAAGGTCTGAGATGGTAATTCCATACTTCAAAAAAATTAAAACGTCATCATCCATACGGACGTCTTCACAGCTCGTACCAAGGTATACGGACTGTATACTCCTTCATGAAGCTCCACATAGAAAAATCTTTTTGACAAAATTCTAAGATGGTGATCTAATATTTAGAAAATGTTTACTCTAATGCCCATACGGAAGGCCTTATGGATTGTGAAGGACTATACGGTCTATGAGAGGCTCCATGCATGGTATGTCTTGGTCTTAAACTTCACATTATAGCCAACACTCCCCATACAAGGCCAAGGGCTCCTTAAGGTACGTCCACACGGTTCGTACACCTTAGGACCATGGAGGCTTCCTTAAAAAGTCACCTTGGTCCAAAACCTTTTGGAACAAATTTCCAAGCTCCATTAAGGACGTAGGGAAATGTTTGGACCAAGGTGATGCTTCAAGGAAGCCTTTATAGTCTGTGTGAAGGTATACGTACCATGTCGAGTTCTTTGAAGTGGCTCTTGACCTTGTGTGAAGAGTGTTAGCTTTAATATGGAGTTTAAGACCAAGGCATACCACACATAGACCCCACATGGTCCATGTGAGGCTTTATAGTCCATGTGGTAGACCGTATGGGTAGCCTTGACCTTAAAAATCCATATTTTGGCCAAGCTGTTTCACACATAGACCCTTTCACAATATAGTCCTTCATGGTTTGTGAGGCCTTCCGTATTAGCGTCGGAGTGAAAAAATTTGAAGTCCTAGATCACCATCTTGGAACTTTGTTAACAATAATTTTCTATATAGGGCTTCACATATGAGTATAGGGTCTGTATACCTTGGTACGATCTGTGAAGGCTTCCCTGAAGCATCACCTTGGTCCAAAACTTTCTTGAATCAAATTTTCAAGCTTCATTAAGGTCGTACAAAGTTGGGGTCCTTATAGGCTTGACCTAGGGGGTCCTTATATATAGTCTTCTTTCTCATAACTATATGTCAAACATAGGTTCATATTTATGCTCCTTTGTGGATGATTATGTAAAATCTTTTCTGAAATGGGTAGTAGTCCTGTAAGGTTGACTATGGTCTACCTTTGGCAAGTAGATCACCCTTTCCTCCAGTGTACGGAGAACATCAGAATTCTATGTAATAGCTCGCATGGTCTTATATGTCGATTGAGGTCTCATCCCCATACGTTTAAGTATTATGACATTTATTCATCATGGATTTACGGCATATTATTATGACATCCTTTCTTATATACTTCTCTCTCTCTCTCTCTCTTTATATATATATGCCTTTGTTATCTAACATTGAAATATAGGTTATCATATTCATATGTATAGCATGCCCAAATATTTAGTACATTCAAATGTACTAATGCATATTTTTTTGCCTAAAGGATCTAACCATATAGAAACTAGAGATGATCTGCAGCCACCTCTTCACGGCTAGATTGGGCTCATGAGAATTTGCTTGTAGTGAGTCCTTTACTCCAAGGACAAGACCCACCTTCTATCTACTTATAATATGTTATGGTTATTATATGTCTTTTATTTTGAGGGTGAGCCTAGTACATGTCTTGGCCCCTGTCCTATCTATGACTTAGATGTATTGATGTATGTCATGTAGACTCTATGTATAAGCTTGTTGTGTTTGTTTCTTATGAAGGTTGTGCTTGCGTCTTGTCTTATGATGATTTTGTGATGATATGATGATGACATAGTAAAGTTCCTAAGCCCTTACTCCCATAATGTGAGTTATATGATCTCTTCCCTTACACTTGATTGTTGTTGAATGTGTGATGGCAAGTCCTATTTTCCCATCCCTATAGCTTGAATCTTGAATTCCCGTCCCTTAGACTTATGTGTTGAAATTATATGATAGTAAGTTCCATATATTGAGTCGTATACCCCAATCCTTTAATATCACTTATTAATGCTTAAACTGCATTTTCGAACCGATTATGTGTGTATGGATGCTATGACACTTATTTGGGGACCTTCGGGTTCCCATTCATCATGTCACTCCTAGGACCTAGGCTTGGTTCATGAGAGTGAGAGTGCATGGTGTTCCAATATACATTCAATTGAACCATGGTACCCAATTTACTTCTCATTTTTTAAAGTCATTTCAAAAAAAGATGGTACAAAAGTGAAGTTAAGCACCATTTTTTATCCTTAAACTAAGGAGCAAGTTAAAAGAACAATTCAAAACCTAGAGTACCTATTGAGGAATTGTGTGTTCAAGTTCAAGAGCAATTGGGATGATCCTCTACTGCTAATCAAGTTTGCTTACAATAATAGTTACCGCTCAAGTATCAAGATGCCACTATTTGAGGCCTTCTATAGAAAAAGGTATAGATCACTGGTGGGTTGATTTCAAGTAGGAAAGATGGCATTGATTTGTTCCCGTTTAGTAGTTAATTCTACGAACAAGGTGAAGCGCATAAGAAAAAGGTTAAAGAAAGCTCAAAGTCATCAAAAGCCAAATTTTGATATTAGGAAGAGGGATCTTGAATTCGATCTAGGGGATTGAATTTATTTGAAGATTTCACCCATGAAGGTTGTAATGTAATTTGATTAAAAAAAAAGGAAAAATTGAGGCCTAGGTATGTGGGAGGTTATAAGATTTTGAAGTGGGTTGACAGTGTTGCTTATGAATTCGACTTGCTATTAGAGATGGTTATAGTTTATTAAGTGTTTCATGTGTCCATGTTGAGAAAATTTATAGGTGATCTGAGTTTCAGTGTCCCCTTGGAGAAAGTAGATGTTGTGGGAAACTTGACTCGAGAGGACATACCTATTGAAATTTTAGACTAACAAGTTAAGAAGTTGGGGAACAAGGAAGTTTCTTCCATTAAAGTCCTATGGAGGAACCAACAAGTCGAGAGTGCTACATGGGAAGCAAAGGTGGACATAATGGGATGGTATCCTTATCTCTTCCATTCTACTCAAGCCTAAGGTATTGAGTCATTCAAACTCAAATACTCCAAATTCCTTTGTTTCTGCACTTTTATGTCATAATACATCTATGTAGACTCATGAAATAGGTTTTGAATGACATTCATTGTAAAGGTTTAAAATTTTATGAAAAATGATGTTTAGTTGTATTTTTTCATTCATGTTGGGTTGATGATGTCTATTCTACTATATTCAAGCTAGTTTTCATCTCATTCAAGGACAAATATTCCCAAGAGAGAGATATTATAATGTCCGATAAGTTGAAAAGTCATGAAATGAGGTTTCAAAGAGGTTTCCCCTAAAAATTTAAACTTTGGGCAGTGGGCGCCCATCACTGAGCTCTCTATGGGTCGTGTTGTGCATCATTCTCCATGATGGGGTCTACTGGTTAGCACCTCACTGCTAGGCACAAAGGTACCACACCACAAGACCCTTCACCAGCTGTGGTGCCCTTTACGGGCCATCTTAGGCCCTATGAAATGGAAGGCCTCACCCAGTTAACGATAGCTCCTCAGCACGGGTTGTAATTCCTACTACAGTTCATGGTGGGCCTCTCATGAAGGTATTTGTCCACGTAAAGTTTTGGGTTTAAGAAGGAGTATTTGGATCTTTTTCCTGATTCCTAATTTTATTTTGGATGATTTTTGAACTAAATTATCCTTCATTTACTATCCTGTCCTATCAAAAGTCATTAACTCATACTTCAATCTTAAAATCATAAATTTGTTATCCATAAAACCTCCTAAGGCTCTCTTCTTCTTCAAGCAAGTAATTCATCGAAGACCAAACAAGTTCAAGCTAAATTCATCCAAATTTATCTTAGTTCATTATCAGGACATATTGGTTCTCATCCATGGTTACATTATTTCGCCCCTGGAGCCCAGGTCATTCTCCTTCGTTCAATAAGTTCAAATCATGTACATTAAGGATTTTCATGATTTTATTTTCTATTGTTCAAATTATGGTATAAATTGTACTCATATACTCAAATATGCATGAATTTATCACAAGTTGCATGAATTACATAATCTAAATGAATTTATCAAGTATGTTATTTAAGGTTTATAGAAATTATAATTGGGTTCCTTCAATTTTGATTCAAATAATCTTAAACTATATGGTTATGCATGAATCTATCTTAATTACTTGATTTTAAGCTTATTGATTATGAAACCATATTTATACCATAACTTTCAACTCAAGTCATGATCATGCAAGTATAAGACTTATCTTTAAGTTTATGAAATAAGATGACCTAAGGCCTAAATGGTGATTTAGAATTGAATCCACTCAATTTGAGATATGAAAGGTAATGATGGAAAGCTTACACCTACATTGCCTATTTTACATGAAATGACCTATTCTTACGTATGAAACTATGGAATATGAGATTATGAACAAGCTTATGAATGTATGACTATTTGATTTGTGTATGTTAGGTATTCCATTGGATTTGACTTAGTGTCAAATGAGGCTTTGAGGTGGGGGGGCTCGACCTATGGGGTCCTTATATAAAGTCCCTAAGACTCATAACTAAGTGCTACTATAGAATTATTATTACCAATGTGATTTGCTAGTGGATCCGCATAGCTCAATATAGCTCAAGACACCCACATAGTAAGGGTAGAGTTCTACCTTGGCAAGTAAACTCCTTTTTTTCTAATGTAGGGGCAACATTGGAATTCTATGTTGTAGCTTTCATAGTCTTATTATCAGTTATGGTGACTTCTTGCATACGTATAACTTATTATGTTTCATGTATGATGTCATTTATGGCATATTAGTATATTGACATCTCTTTTCTCACTGTTGCTCTATTCATTTGATTACTTATGTACTTAGTCATTTGTACTATATTGTTATTATTATATTGCACACTTACATATTCAGTACATTCAAATGTACTAATATATATTTTATACCTACATTATTTCACAATGTAGGGATATGTAATATTCTCCTCCTCAACTTAGTGGTTAGATCCCGCTTGCTTCATAGACTTATTAGTGAGTCCTCATGCTCTGAGGATGCAACCTACTATCTTCTAGCTTGTATCTTGTTTATGTTATTTTGAGACTATGGTATTACTTTTTTTAGAGTAAGCTAGAGATATGTGTTAGCTCTCGCCGAGTCTATTACTTAGAGGCATCGTACGACATGATGTATGAATTTTATGTTGATTAGTACCCAATCTCTATCCCATGCTATAATTCTTTAGTGCTTCAGTCGAAGTTTTTGCTTATTATTTCTTGCGCATTGCCTATGAATGCTTATGATATGCTAAGAAGACTAGTTCAGGATTCCTTCGGAAATCTCAATCGCCATGTCACACCTAGGGCCTAGCTTGGATCATGATAAATTTGAACTTGTTGATATGAAACCACTGATTCATTGGGTTACTGATTGATTAGCCCATTATATGTTATGCTTAAACTAATCTTCCATTGTTGATTGACCAAGTGATCGAGCCAAGTGGTTCACTTTGGAACCAACAATGATTTTCGAGTGATGTCCACACTTAGAATACCATCCTGGGGTATGACACAAGTAACATATATTATTCAAGAACCTAAAACATAAAAAGTAAATAAGAAATGAATTTTCAATTCACATTCATATCTTTTGAAAATCAAAAAACTTTTAGTTGATAACCATTTCAAAATTAATTGAAATATTAATTCTAACACAAAATTATAAACATTAGTTAGACTTATTTGTTAAGTTTTGAGCCTGTATTTCATTTTTAGCGAAACGGGTGATCAGTCCTCTTTAGTTTTGTAATTAACAATTTAATATAAATAAAAATTTTATATTTGTTATAAACATATTCTATTTATGGTAAATGAAGATTATGTAGATTCCTATAAGAGTTAGGAATCCTACTTGAATACCAATTTAGCTTCTTACTTGGAGACCAAGTTAGTTTTCCCCTATAAGTATAAGGGTTTCCTTCATTATAATATACACCTCAATATTATTTAAGAACAATACAAAATCTTCTCTCTTCTCCCTACTTTATCCTTTATATTATTTTATACTGTCATAACACGTTATCAGCACGAGGCTCTACCGTCTTAAAAAGTGAAGGTTAAGTTTCAATGATAGTGAAAGTTAAGTTTCAAGGTTAAGGTATTATTTATTTATTTTCTCTTTATTGATATGGCTAACTTTGAAAAACTTGAGTTTGTTGTCCTTCATAGTTTAGGCAAAAACTACCTTTCGTGGGTGTTGGATGCTAATGTCTTAGAGACATCATTAAAAATGAAAATAAAGCATCAAAACAAGACTGTGTTAATGCTATGATATTCTTGTGTCATCATCTTGATGAGTTTGAAAATATGAATATCTCATAGTTAAAGATATTGGGTTTAAGCCCCATCAATTTATGGCGTAAGACGCCCTTATACGGATAAGGCATTGGGTTCAAGTCTCAATGCACCATATTAATGATATAGTGATGACTAAAGCAAAATAATGTGTTTTTTGTGAAAAATCATAAAATATATTCCATTAAAATGTTCCATTCTCTAAAGTGAATGTGGTAGCAGTGCATAATGTCTGAAAGAAGATAAGTAATTGAATAATGCATGTGAACATGGAATAAGATACTAAGTTATCATAAACTGATATGCTAAGATGATTGTGTTTCATTCATGAATAATGAGAACTTTTGATAATGATTTGAATTAAAGAAAATTCAAATGGACATCCATGAAAGAACCTAAAGATTCTTTTAAATGGTGAATTTTCTTATACTTCTTGTTATCAAAGCAAATTGATTGTGAGACCATCACCAATGAAAGTTGTGATTGAGTCCCCTGCGTTTTTGGAACATATACATGGGGATATTTATGGACCTATTCACCAACCTAGTGGGACATTTAGATATTTTATGGTCCTAATAGATATTTCATCTAGATGGTCTTATGTGTGCCTATTGTCATCTCGCAAACATTTTCAAAATTATTGACACAAATAATATGATTACGGGCACAATTTTCTGATAATCAGATTAAGTTCATTCGCCTTGACAATGTTGTAGAGTTTTCATCCCAAGCATTGTATAAGAGTTGAATATTCTATTGCTTATGTTCATACTCAGAATGGCCTTGTTGAGTTATTAATTAAACGTTTGCAATTGATAGCAAGATCATTACTTATGAAAACTAGATTACCCACTTCTGTATGGGGACATGCAATTTTGCATGCTGCAACACTTATTCATCTCAGATTGATAAATTATCATAAACATTCTCCATTGCAATAAGTCTTTGGTCAAAAACCTAATATATCTCATTTAAGAATTTTTGGATGTGTTGTATATGTGCCTATGGCACCACCACATCTCATAAAAATGGGATCCCAAAGAAGATTAGGAATATATGTTGGATTTGAATCATCCTCAATTATTCGATATCTTGAATCATTAACTGGAGATATGTTCACTGCTCAATTTGTAGATTGTCGGTTTGATGGGATACTTTTTCCAAAATTAGGGGGAGAAGATGATAATATCAAAAGAGAAATTTTGTGAAAAAATTCGTCATTGTCTCATCTTGATCACCCGTGCCAAAATTAGGGGGAGAAGATGATAATATCAAAAGAGAAATTTTGTGAAAAAATTCATCATTGTCTCATCTTGATCACCCGTGCTTTTATTTGTGAGTAAGAAGTACAAAAGATTATTCATATGCAAGAATTGTAAATTAAATGCCAGATGCATTTATAGATTTAAAAAGAATCATGGCCCACCTCTACGAGAAGTAGAGTAGTTGAGAAGAAATAAAGTTGAAATTTACTCCCCATGTAATAGTAAATCAGAAATTTACTATAGCAAAAGGCACATGTCATGGTAAACTTGAAGTTTACTTATTAGATATATATTGAAGAAATAAAAGATTCTTCAAGGTTGCTTTTTCTCATGATAAGTTGATTGCATCAACTAATATTGGGGTTGAATCCCCTAAATTCTGAAAGTATGAAAGGTGAATATAAGCTCAGTCACCACCATGTGATATTATAAATGGATTCATCAATAAGATAATCACATGTGTATTTATTGTCAATTTGAAGTTTGATATTCGTAAAATTGTTTGTGCAAAATAACTGAGTTAAGAGCACAGGTTTCAAAATGCGTAATCAAGATAATTCATCTTGATAATATTGATAAATATTCAAGCTGATTGACACTGAATGTTTTAAATAAATGGTCAATTATTGCTTATGAGAACAAAGCTTCATGATCTGAAATATGACAAATTATAGACAAAGATATGCATCAATCCAATACATTATGATCAATTTCTCCTCGAATTAGTATATGGTCACGAACCATATAATTTTCATCTAATAATTTTGATATGTTGTATATAATTAATAAATATACCATGATATTGAATTGGTATATGGTAAAGGACCATATAATTTTCAACTAATAATTTTGATATGCGGTATATAATTAATAAATATACTATGATGCATAAAAGATGAATTCTCTAAGATAGATTGGAATATATGTTAGTTTGTCTAACATAAGGGGGAGATAATAATAAATTAAGAGTTGAAATCCTCTTATTGAATGTCCCAGAAGGATAAAGTCTATGACATGCATGAAATATGCAATTGATCCCAAAATAAGATACTTCTTGAAAAGGAGCAAATGATCTAAAATGGTTATAATAAAGAGGCAATGTGCTCATGAAGAGCTTATGACATAACACTTCATGGAACCTCATGAGAGGGGCTGCTACTTGAAAATAATGAAGTGACGAGATCTCAACAAGTTATGTCACATTGCAATCATCAAAAGGATATTTTGTCGAAGATATCTTTAATACAATATAGCGCAATATTGTAAAAAATTATGAGGATCTAAATCCTATGGTATATTAAAGCATGCTCTAATTATCAAGTGGAATGATACATCTTGGTAAGTACAAAACTTATTTAACTTGTAATTTAGATACTAGAAAATGTCATGCATTTAATATTAAATATTGTCACCGGACAAGATTGATATGAAAGTGTTGAAGGATTTAAAATGCAGGACGCATATACAAGTTCTTGAAAAACTTGTTTTTAATCCTCATATTGATTAAATTAATCAAGAATCTTTTATATTGTTATGCAAGTTGATAACTTGAATTAAAACTCTTGAGAGTTTTCAAAAGGCAATGGATTGTTTGCTTGAAGATATTGAAATGAGGAACTTGCAAAACTCCTTGATCCTAAAGGGAGGATTCATAAAAGGAGATAGAACAAAACACATTTCACTAAAGCTTTTCTATACACATGAGCTCCAAATGAATAGTAATATAAATGTGCAATAGATTTGTTCGAGTGGTAATGTGGTTGATTTGTTCACCAAGTCTCTACCAATAGCAACTTTCAAGAAGATGGTACACAAGATTAGAATGCAAAGATTCAAGTCCTTGGGTTGATGTTCTGATCAGGGAGAGTTAATACACGATGTACTCTTTTTTCCTCACAAGGTTTTGTCCCATTGGGTTCTCCTTGTATGGTTTTTAATGAGGCATCAAATAATGCGTATTATTAGATACGTATACTCTTTTTCCTTCACTAGAATTTTTTCCGCAGGATTTTATCTAGTAAGGTTTTAACGAGGCACATAGTCTAGTAAATAGACATTCAAGGAATAGTGTTATAAACATATTTTATTTATGGTGAATGTATGTTATGTAGATTCCTTTAAGAGTTAGGAATCTTACTTGAATACCAATTCAGTTTCTTACTTGGAAACCAATTCAGTTTCTTACTTGGAAATCAAGTCAGTTTTTCCTTATAAATATAAGAGTTTCCTTCATTGTAATGTACCCCTCAATATTATTCAAAAACAATAAGAAATCTTCTCTTATTTTATACTTTCATAACAATATTATTGTTGTTGTTGTTGTTGTTAATAACGCTGATTTGAATATGACGTGAAGAGAGACCTAAAAATATCAACCCCCAATCACCTCAATGTGCAGAAGGAAGGAGCCAAAATGGGTTACATGTGTTGTTAAATTTCCTCGAAGTTTCAAAGAAAGCATTGAAGGGAAACCAACCTCTATACGTAACTTCTCTCTCAGAATCTTCTCCCTATTATGATAAGCACTAAAGACAAATTACCAACTCATAATTACTATATCAACAATATGAAGTTTCCAACATAATGTATATTAATAAAAACAAATAAATTGAAAAACGCTTAAAAATTATATATCCTCAATATTTTGAAACGGGTTAAATTTGCTTTCCTTTTTTACTTATTGGACTTCTATTATCTTTTAACGTTTATTTTTGAGATTAAAATTTCTCCTACTTTTACCCTATTGAATCTTATTTGCCATCAACATTAATAATGTTTAGGTTTGAAATGTCACTCCTCTAACTGGATTATGAGATGATATATGTGTGGTTTTAATTAAATAGATAATATTAATTTATTTATCCCAATCATAAATAAATAAAAATCATTTATTTGCACCTAATTCTTTCGATGTAATACATTTTACAAAATGAATTTAAAATGCAATAATACCATCTTGATTTTGAAACTGATAACTTTGATTGAAAATCATACAAACAAAATTTAATTGATTGCAGATCTAGATTCAACTCAGCTTTATCAACCCCTATCATTAGTGGTAAGTTCTAAAGAATCCAACCTCAGAAATTATAGAACAGACAAATTAAGATAGATTGAGTAATCTAATATTTGCATGGACCAATAAACCATTATCATTTATATAATTAAAATTTACATATGCTATCTCATAATTGTTAAAATAAGGGATATTTCTTTTTTACTGCATAAGACAATTGAATAGTCAATATATAGGACGTGAAGGGAGCGACATTCAAACCGAAGAATAAATGCTAAGGGCAAGTGCAGTCGAATAGGCGGAACTCTAGTAGGGGTTTACATAAATTTGATTGGTTGGAATTTTTTAAATACCAAACTAAATTATTTGTGTTGGGATTTTAAATTTATAAATCAAATCGAATTAATAAAGTTCAAGTTTTTTAAACTTTAATTTTTTTCTTTCAAATTGTTTCGGGTTTTTGGGTTTGTTAAGTAATATAATCATACAAGCATATAATTAACTTGTGCTTCAAATATTTCTCTAATCTTACTAAAATACAACCATTTATGGTGCTTTTTATGATAACAACACAAAATATATATGATGTGAGTAATGATACTGAATATTCAACAAAAAATAATAATAAAATCGCTTAATACAAATATTACAAATAAATAAGGAATACTTCAAGCGATCATAATTTAAAAGTATTGTATTATTCTAAAATAATTCTAATAAGTATTAATCCTGACTAAACACAGAAGAAAAAACTATAATTAGATTATGCATTTTAATGGTCTAAACCAATATAAAATTAAAAAATAAATATTTAACGTTATTATCATTCTTAATCTGAAATTGATTTTTTAATTAACATTTGTATTGACTTGATTTTAATTTGAACTTTCTTAAAATTACTAACACCTAGGAACTGAAATATTTATTGGACTATTCAAAGTTCTAACTAAAACTTGAAATAACATGTTCAAAGCTAAAAACTATATTAAAAAAAGTATAAGAGACATTTATAACTTATTATCAAAGCAAATAATTCTATGTATAAAATAAATTTTTAAAATTATATAGATAATGTCGGGTTCGTTTGATTTTGGGTTGATTTTTTTAAGTTAAACCCAAATGAAATCTAGTATAATAGATGTTTTTCTTTTTCAATATCAAATTAAGTCAAATCAAATTATTGGCCAATTTTATTTTAATTTGACCCAATTTACAATTTGGTGTTATTTTCAGTTCGATTTTGTTCATCCCTAACCCCTTGTTTGGCTAGTTGTTACCCACTCTATTGTATTGTACTGTCAGTTTAAATACAATGTTTGGTTTGACAGTTACTTATATTTTATTGTATTATTCCTTTAAATCTATCATTAGATAACAAACAAAAAGACGCATTTTGTGTAACGACTGATTTAGTGTAGTTGTATCGTTACTTTAATATTTTTTTCTCATTTTTGACTTTTATTTTGTTATTTACCCTATTTTTTCATGGTATCTACCACATACCATATAATTTCTTATAGGTTTATCATTCAAATTATGGATGACATTATACAATGAAGAAGAACAATACAATCTATCCAAATATTGTATTTCATTAAAACAATACGGTACGATACAATAAAATACAATACTACACAATTATGAAATAATACATAACAACCATCTAAACAAAGTGTAACTGTAAGTAAGAAAAATTTAAATGATTTTCAATAAAATTGGAGGCATTTTTCATCCTTTTCTGAATATATATATATATATATTGTGTAATATAGTATGTTGTATCCAGTATCTTGTCTTATTACACTGTCCATTCATTTTACTTGACTCTTTTATCTCAAATAGATGTTTCATTTTAGTTTGTCCATACTATCCTTACTCTTTAGTGTTAAATTAGTATATAAATTAGTAGAAGTTAAATTTAGAGTTTCAAAATATTATTAATAAATATAGTTTAGTAAAATATACATTTAGTAAAAAATAATTTATCGACTATATCAAATCTACATTAGTAAAATAATATAAACGGAGGAAGTATATTTAAAGACGTTAATCTTATCACGGATTAGCAATGATAAAATAATTCTAAAACTGCTTCACCATTTGACATAACAAAGTTTAATCAAATTCTATGAATTCTTGTACACTTTGAAAGAAAATATGGAGAGAAACAAATAAGTTGTCGTTAAAACTAATGTTGATATCAACGCATGAGATCATGATTGGATAAAAGAGAGGAGATGAAGATTTAGTTAGGCCCCGATCTGCACTAGGTTTCGAAGTCGATAGTTCCTAGTGAACAAAAAAAAATCTTATTTTATGTAATACGCTTTTTATTTTAGTGTGTCACAAACAGAATGTCATCGAATAAAATAATTTAATTTTAAAATTTATATTTTTACCCTTAATGAAATAATTCTCAACCATACAAATTTGTAAGAATTAGTTTAGACCGTAGATTTTAAAAGTTTTTTTTCTTACTTAAATGTTATATCAAATCAAAAGATATCACATTAAATGGGATGAAGGAAGTAGATTTTCCATAGAATTTGGATTAACCTTTTTATAAAATTACCAAAGAGATTTTGTTCTATAAAATAACTCCTTGAGTGGGACATCTCTTTTTCTCACTTGTAACAATCAATCTTTTTTTTAAATACATAATCTCTTAATTTCCTCAATTCTATTTTCAGATCTTCATATTATTAATGAACTATTTTACTTTTAATATCCTTATGATTCCTTTGGTTGTTTGTCTCAATGAATTCTAGCCAAAAAGAAAGAAAATGTGATAGGATCTAATTCACCTGCCTTTAAGTCTAGTTTAAAAACTTTAACCTATGTTTGCATTCACATGAGGTTCACTTTTGCTTGTCTACTTTGAACTTTGAGTGTTTTTTAAAAAATTATGATCAATATGAGTATTTTACTATCATGACATATAAATGGATGTATAAATCTTTGATCTTGAATAAGAAGTAATTAATTTGAGGGTTAGACATGAAAAAAATTTAATATTTTTCTCTTAATATGCAAAAAATAACAATTAAAAGTGAAAATCTATTTGAAGTATAGATAATGGACAAAAATGAACGGAGGCAGAGGGGTGGATTTATGATGTGGTGAGAGGTTTATCCAAATTTCCTCAACAAAAATTACACTGCATATATAAAGTATTTTAAAAGTATTTTTACTTTATATAAATATATTTTAAATCCTTTTAAAAATTAAAAATTGGCTTAATGGCTTATAAAATCTTAACCATAAAATAGACAATTTGATAGTTTTAAAAATTATTTATACTAATAATTTATCAAATTTAAAATCTTTATTTATTTATGATTTTTTTGTACTTTGTGATTAAAAAAATTAAGGTAAAAGGATCACAAACATAGCTCATCCACAGAGACACATTCATTAAGTCACCTACCCCCACCTCCACTCATGAGAGTAAATATCAAGAAAATTCTCTTAAAGAAAATCAATTAGAAGAAAGAAAAAGGGGAATAAAAATAAGATCATGACGTGGAATTGTTCATTCAAATCCTAATTAATATAGTTTAGTGGACCCTCACCACATAAAAACTTTTGATCAAAAACAGCTTCCATGCAGGAGACAGCTTGACCTGTGGACCTCTTATACCCTTAGCAGTATATTCACCAATAGAAATAGCTATCACTTTCACACCTTATTTTTACCCCAGTACAATTTATTTATTTTTACCTTCCCTTTTTTTTTTTACTGCCACTTTGCAGGGAAAAAAAAATCGAAGTACCAGACAAAAGAAAATAATGCATACACTATAAATGGTAATACACCTGCATGAGGTTGCCTGCCATGTCCAAGTTGGTACAAGAAAAGAAACTGAGCTTAAATTTATGTACTATATATACTAGCAAATTATAATTATGAGTAGTGATTCATAACAAGTGAAATTAATTATTTCTAAAGAAAGACAGACAACATGCTATAACAAGTCAAATAATACAGATTCTTCCATGGATTCATGAACTAAATAAAAAAGTAAGTGCCTTTTTCTTTTTTTTTCTGGTTGAGACAGACTAAGAGACAAAATACAGAATTCATATCAGCAAAGTGGGGAAATTGGGAAAACCAACTTCAATTCATTCCCATTTTCACGATTAATTAGTACTCATGATTCTACTTGTGACATTAATACAATTAAAAGTCCCCTACGTTAATATTCAAATTCAAATCTATTGAATGGGGGAAAAGGAAATATATTCTAATACGTACTAATTAAAAGAGATGAGAAGAAATAATTTGAAGTGGGACAAATTACAAAGGGGTTAACATATAATAATTCTAGTACACTTGATATTAATCATTTTACCCTATTACTAGATATTGTAGTAATTAAGAAGTGATACTGGATGGTAGCTAGTAGCCATAAATTAAGCTTGAAATCATGATTAAGAGAAACCAAATAGAGTCACTCGTTGTTATGGTCTTTGCCTAAAACAATCCAGTGAGATTCTTGGAGGAGAAATTGCTACTGTCACTGATGAACAATGAGCTCCTGAATCAGGTGGAGACCCTAAAACATAAAATCACAATTCTCTTTACTAATTATAATGTAATAAATATTAGTAACGCATTTATATCTAGCATGTTAAATTACACTATAATAGTTCAAAATTATCTTTTAATTGTCGTTGCATATAACATATAGATCTTTAAAAAAAAAAAACTTACTAGCAAGACTGTCGGATGGGGAATTTCTGGAACTGCCAAGAGACTTACTGCTGTTTTCTAAGTTTGCTTGTTGATTCTTCCTCCTCCTCCTGTTATGATCTGCCAAACGTTTCCTACAACTTCTCTTCCCGTTATCAAATTCCGACAACAGATGGAACCTGTTATATATATTCCGATCCGCCGGATCGGAATATTAATTAAAAAGATATAATCAATAATGCTACCTACATTCATTGAATTCTAAAAAAGTAGTCATTCATGATTAGAGGGCTTATGAATATTATTGAGGAAACCAGAATGTATTTCCCATAAGAAGCAAAAAAATAAACAAGTACTAGTACGTAATACGTGAAAACGGGGTAGCAAACTCATTGGGTAACATAAAAATTACTGGACTCAAATGCCCTCGGGATCAACCCCATATACGTACGACTCCTCAATTTCCAAAGTCCAATCATTTGATAGCAAAAAAATGCCCAAGTGCATTTTCGTCATATTATATTTCTCCCTCCCGTTTCAACTGCTCAAACTTTTTCTTTTTTAATCGAAATATTTTGAAAGTAAAATTCTTGTGTGAAAAGTAGTACTACTCATCTATCGCTAAAATTGTTTGTGATAAAAAAAAGGGCATGGTTTTCGGTATATTAGAGAAACAGAACCTGCTGCACTGTTGGCAGAATCGTTGAGTCAAGCCGGCGGCAATTACAGTGGAAGCTTTGGAGTGAAACTCACAAACTTTGTGTCTTCTATGATAATGTTTAGCATGTGTTAGATCAGCATTACAACCTTCAGCTTGACATCTAGGAGTGTTCATGACTGAACCAGTTTCAACTGCTCTAGTGCGTCGATAAAGTCGATTCACAAAATCATCTTCAGAAGAAGAAAAATAAGTCCTTCCACCTAAATTCAACCCAATTCTACTACTAGTAGCAAAATCAATCCCACCACCACCACCACCAACAAATTGATGAGGTTCACTTTTAGGCACAACCATGAACCCACTATTTGGTTGTAGTATTGAAGTTTGGGTGTGGGGAGTGTAACAAGTTTCATAACCACGTGGGTCATAAAGGGTAGTAGGGTTGTTTTGTGTGTGAAAAAATTGGTGATTTTGCTGTTGAATGGTAGGAAAATGTTGATGGGGGTATGGGTTTTCAGTGAAAGTCTGAGTGTTGGCCACATAAGGGTCAAAGAATTGACGATTTTGGTCATTTTGTTGATTTTCTTCATCACCGCCTGAAAGCATTACGGAGGATTGCTCTCCCCAGTCATAGTCCAACATATTTTTTCTTTAATTTATTATTATCTGTTCCAAAGGAAGGGAGAAAGATGAAACTAAACCATTTGGTTGGGTATTTCTTCTAGTTGGGAAGAAGGGGGTAAGGTGGACAGTAGGCTGGAGTGGGAGTAGGGGTAGGGGTAGGGGAGGAAATCTGCCAGCTTTAAAAGATGAAGATTATATCGAGTTGAAAAGGCTGCAACCCAAAGACTTTACTTTTTAGCATTCAGTGTGTGAGTTTTTGAGTAGGCTTTATAGGACAAGAATAATAACAGTAACATTATTAAGTAGAAATTTATTAAAAGGATAAAAGATTAAGTTCCTGCTTGAGTTTGTAGTGACATGTCGGACTATTTAAGCATCGATAAGGATGGTGACAAAATAATAAATATTTTTTTATTTTTAATAAGACATATTAAATTTTATTAAACACTCGATAGAAAATTAAAAATAAAAACGTCCGACAAGCAGGGATATTGTTTTCTTTGAGTGATGAGTGGAATTAGTTCCTTTAGAAACTTTGAGAATTTTTTTTTTAATTTGACGTAGAAGAGCAACTTACCTTATGAAAGTTTGGAACTGAGAGAAATAAAAGTAAGGCATGAATAAGAACCCTGTCAATGTACTAACACTATAGGTTGGCCATCCACAACTCTCCAACTCACTTGGAAAAGAAAAGGAAAAAGAAAGATAGAATCACACTTTTTATGTCACACACTTTTATCTTCTTCCTTCAATAATATATTCTCTCTCTCTTCTCTATGTTTTATTGAGGACTCTCTAGCTGAGAATAACTACTGACTCATGAGGCGGCTTTGCTCAGGAAACTGGTTGTGCAACTCTCCATGACTATTATACCCTTGCCTGTCAAATGCTTATTTCTTTGAACCCTCTTGCCTTGAAAGTTTGTGGCTATAGGGAAGGACCAGATAACGCTGGTCACTGTCACAGTAATAATTTTGTTTTCGAAAAACATAACTTTAAATCACACTTTAGCTTAGTATGAAATTTTTTTGATAAATAATTGTGTTTTAAGTTTTGTATAAATCAAGCTTTAGGATTAGGTATCCCTCTATCGGTCGAGTTTGAAGTTTATACATTTGACTTATTGATTGTCGATTTGTAGACATGTTAAAAATTATATAGAATCATTAAGATGTTGGCCTATAAGAAATTGATTTATCCATCATTGGTCATTCTTGATTCGGTTATCTATTTAATCAATAACATTTGACAAAAAAAATAATAATTGAAAATTACATTAAATAGAAAAAAAGTAATAAATCAATGGACCATGCACGTAAATTGATATATTGTATCTTTATGACAAAGCAAACATTCACACCTTGTAGAATAACCAAAAAGGGTCGTTTAGTATGATAGATAAAAGAAACTAATTTCAGGATAATTTTTAGTGACATTTAATTCCTTGTTTGGTTGCACAGATTGTGATAACTTATCTCAGGATTAACAATTAGTCGTGAGATAATTTATTCCTTACAAGAGGTGGAATAATAATTCTAGGATAACTTATCTTGGGATAAAGTATATGAAATAACAAAATGGTCCCCTTAAACTCTCTTTAATACACCATTTTTATATTTATGTATTAACATATTTTTTTAATAATATTTATAATAATATTCACAACCTTGATTAATCGATGTTTTTATATATTATTTTAATTAAAAAAATTTATTTTATAAATACAATTTCTATTTATGAATATATTATCAGTTGAATTTATTTGTCTAATATTTATGTTTATTTATATTTTGATTTCTCTTAAAATGTTTACTCTACTGCTAAATTCTATATTTAAATTAAATAGTTTATTACTCACTTAAAAATTATATTTTATATATCATTAAAATTTCAATTATTTCATTTTATTTATTTTACTTTTAGTAAACTTAAAGTGCAAGTTTTATTTTAAAGCTAAATATGATGGAAGTTTATTTTTAAGCTAAACAAGATGCAAATTTTATATTTAAGCTAAATAAGATGAAAATTTATTTTTTAAGTTAAATAAGATGAAAAAATTATTTATAGCTAAATAAGATGGAAGTTTTATTTTTAAGTTAAATAATATAAAAGTTTTATTTTTAAACTAAATATGATGAAAGTTTATTTTTAAGCTAAATAAGATGAAAATTTGATATTTAAGCTAAATAAGATGAATTTTTTTTAAGTTAAATATGATGAAAAAATTATTTAAATCTAAATAAGATGGAAGATCTATTTTTAAGTTAAATATGATGAAAAAATTATTTAAAGCTAAATAAGATGGAAGATTTATTTTTAAGTTAAATAATATGAAAGTTTAAGTTTAAAAACACATGACACAATCATGAAAATGTATACATATATGTTAAATATGATAGAAATTTATTTTTAACAATGAATAATTAAAGCTTGCACAGAAATTTAAAAAAAACTAAATAAACTGAAGGGTACTTTAGTAAACAAACATCTTATTCTGAGAAATTGTACTGTGAATAGTATTTTGAATATGCCAAATCAAACAATAAAAACTACTCTCAGCATAACTTATCCCATCATAACTTATCCCAACATAACTATTCTCATCATAACTTTGGTCCAAACCAAATGACCCATAAAAGTTTGAAACAGTTAGAAATAAAAGTATAAAACTAAATTCTAAGTCAAAGACTTCATATATGGAATGGTATAAATATAGTTTATTAATTTACTTGTCACGCCTCGAGCCTACACCCTGGATGTGGCCAGCACTCGAAAACCATTTATGGTCCCAAGTGAACCACTTGGCCTGGCTAACTTACTCAACGGAAGACATTAACCGTAAGAACTAGAAAAAGCTCAAAATTGATGAACTTAAAGATACAATAGCAATATATACAACTTTAACTCAAAACCTTTCAAGCAATTTCAAAGAAATAACTTGAACGGTATCATTCTAGTCTATGAAGCCTCTAAAGTATTGACTTTGAACAAGGCACTAGAGTAGGCTCATGGGACCTCAACAAACATAAATACAAAGAAATGAAGACTCCCGAGCTCCTCTGAATGCAAAGAGGCCTCACCGACCGCTGATGGGGACTATCCTACTAAGCATCTGCTAACATAGACACTTGCATCTGCATTATGATACGATGCAGCGCCAAAGGCGTCAGTAAGTGGAATGTACGATATGTAAGATGATTAAAAAGTACTAAAGATAAAATACTTATTTTAAAACTGCACCTTGAGATTGTTTAACTAACAAAAATATGTCATCCATATGAAACATATATATATTCTTAAACTTGTCAAAAATGCAACTCAACATAAAAGAAACACTTACATTAGCGCACTAATGAGCATAGCTAAATATATATAAAATGTGGTACTCAAAAGCTTAGCTTTGTAATTGGCTCAACTCAGTTAATTATGCAACATAAATAAGGAAATACTTTAATAAAGAAATGTTAAATCTCAATATGTAGAATAATAATCTTTACTTCTTGGGGAGTTTCTCTAGTACTTCAAGAATACTCTTGTTCAAGACATTACCTTTTTCTGTTGGGACTTAGCCCAACTTTAACTTTTCTTAAACCTTTCTCAACTTGTCTTAAACTTTTCTCTATCTGAAAATACTACTATTATAAGTGTCTCAAAACATAACTTTAATTTATTACTCAACCATCTTTCAAGTACAATGCTTCAAATACTTCTTAAAACTTAGCTCAAAACTATCTGAAATCATAGGTTTCTTGCTCCTCTATTCATAAAATACTTATAAGAAAAAAAATACTTTTATGGAGTTTAAAATAAGATATCAACTTCATAGATTTCTATAGTAACTTTAGGGTTTGACTAATTTAACACTTAAAAGTAGCATCTCAATTCAAGACTCCAATGCAACAGAAGAATTTAGTAAATCTCATACTTTTCTTCAAAAATTGCATAAACAAGAAAATTGCTCAAAATAAAGAAATCTTGTTGTAAAATACTAACTTGATATTTAGAGAAAACTAGAAATTTCATAATGGAAAAATAATATATGAAGATTTTTGTAAGCCTTACATACCTGAGAATCAACTTCTTGGAAGAATTGGGAAGAGTTCTTGAAAGCCCTAGCTTTGCATCTTGAATATACGCTTTAGTTTTCCTGAACCTATTCTGATGTTTATGAAGAGAATACTGCGTTTTTATGATTAAAACAAGTAAAAACTGATTAATTAAGGTTTAAGGAGGGTGAAAAGGTCAAAATTACCCTCCTTTCATTAAAAGAGCGAAAGTTAGGAAGTATAAATGTGCGCATCGCGCACATGTACATTTTTGCCATTTTTCTCAAATTTCAGCTTCCATCCAATTAACGAAAAAATAAAAACAGAAGTGAAGATCCGTGCCCCAGGCGCGTCATACGCGGGGCGCGAAAAGCTCACTATTTTTTGAAAATTTTTGGAAAAAATTATTTTGACTTGATTTCTCTAAAATCGAGTCAAGACCATTTTTCCACTCGATTTTTTGCACTGATCGCAAATTCGTCTGCAAAAATTTCTGTAAAAATAAGGTA
>DF362155.1:0-24534 GCA_000787875.1 Solanum virginianum
GTTAAGAATGACTTAAAGGTGCTACTTGTAAGCCTTTTTAAAGGAGACTTTTGCCGACTTTATTGTGTTGTTTAAGCCTTATATTATCAAAGTGGTGATGCAGTAGCTTGACCCTTTCACTGGGGTCTAATTGGGTTTCAAAGTTGATGGGCCTTGGCTGCCTATTTTCCTAATTTCTCTTCACTTAGTTTGGGTCCAAATAGTCAAGTGGTTGTGATGTACTTGGGCCCTTTTTATATTCTTCTTGGGATGAAAATACATTCCATTTATGATGCTAAAACACGAGCCAAATTTACACCCTTAACATGGATTTTATCCATAATCGGACTTGGACAGATTTGACATCGGGCCTCGTCTCCATCTAGCTAGCAAATTTAAGCTAAGAAAGTAGGTGACTGACTTGATAGCTTCCTAAGTCCTACAAGCACCTTACTTCCCTCACTTCATTTAAGGCTTTGATCTCCTCAATATGACTTAAAACTTGTATACACTCGATCCTTTTAGGCATTAGATGCACATATCACCCTCTAATATGAGATTCAAGCACTTTTAAAAATGGACGCGAATTTGACTAAATCATATCATGTTTCATTTTCATAGAACTAGTATATGTAAGATATGGGGTGTTACATGAATGCATTCAAAATTACATGAGAGCTGAAACTTAAGACTTGAAATCATACATGGGACTTAAATTAGTACCTTCAGCTTGAGTAGAGTGGAAAAGATATGGGTATCGCTTTTGCATGTCTGCCTCGGCTTCACATGTGGCACTTTCAACTTGTTGATTACATCTTTGTTTCTCAACCTCTTCACTTGTCTATCTACTTTCTCAACTAGGACCTCCTCATTGGTCAAATGATCTTCTACAACATCTATAACATCCAAGGGCAGTACAGCACTTGGGTTACCCACACACTTTCTCAACATGGACACATGGAAGACCGGATGAACCATATTTATCTCTATAGGTAGCTCCAACTCATATGTAACCTTACCCACTCTCCCAAAAACTTTATAAGAACCCACAAACCTTAGGATTAATTTTCTTTTCTTGCTAAATCAGACCACACCATTCATGGATGAGACTTTCAAGTAAACCCAATCACCAACCTTAAACTCAAGATCTCTTCTCCTCACATCAGAGTAGGAATTTTGTCTACTTTGGGTTCTTTTAATCACTCCCTTATCAAGATCACTTTCTCCAAGGACTTCATGACCAAGTCTGGACCAAACAAAGCCATCTCTACCACTTCAAACCACCAAACCAGGGATCTACAATGCCTACCATATAAAGCTTCAAAAGGAGCCATACTAATGCTTGAGAGGTAGCTATTTTTGTAAGAAAACTCAATGAGTTGAATATTTTCATCCCAATTACCCTTAAACTCAAAAACACAAGCTCTAAGCATATCCTCAAGAGTTTGCATAGTCCTCTTGGCTTGACCATCCGTTTGAGGATAAAAAGCTGTGCTAAGCTTAACTTTGGTACCAAGATCTCTTTTGAAGGACCTCCAAAAGTGAGACGTGAATTGAGCACCACGATCCAAAAATGATAGACTAGGGAACTCTATGCAATCTAAGAAACTCATCTATATACAACTTTCCATAACTTTCTGCACCATAAGTGATTTTGACCAATAGAAAGTGAGTTGACTTTGTCATTCTATCCATAACAACCCAAATAGAGTCAAGGTGTTTCCTAGTCTTGGCAAGCCAACCACAAAATCCATGTTGATCTCTTCCCACTTCCAAGTAGGAATTTCTATGTCTTAGCTAGGCCACCTGGCCTTTTATGTTTGGCTTTTACTTGTTGGGATTTGTGACATCTAGATATGAACTTGGCAATATCTCTCTTCATACCAACCCACCAATACATCTCCCTCATGTCTCTATACATCTTTGTAGAACCTGGGTGAATGGAATAGGATGAATTATGGGCCTCATTCAAGATTAACCCCCTTAAGTCATCAATATTAGGCACACATAACCTACCTTGGTACCTAAGGCTACCATCTCCCCCTAAAAAAACAACCTCCTCTTTACCATCTTTCACGAAGGCCTTCAACTCTAACAATGCGGGGTCAAGATCTTATTTTGACTTTACCTCCTCAATCAAAGAAGATTTAGAACCATCAACAACCACTACACAACCATTTCCTTCTTTATCCAACCTAACCCCCAATCTATCCAACCGGTCAACTTCTCTAGCCACCTCTTTGCCACCATCATCAATATGAGCTAGACTACCCATGAAAACTCTACTTAGAGCATCGACCACAACATTAGCTTTGCCAGGGTCATAATGCACACTCATATCATAATCTTTAAGGAGCTTTAACCACCCTCTTTGACTTAAGTTAAGATGTTTTTGGGGGAACACATATTGGAGACTCTTGTGCTTCATAAACACATCAACATGAACCCCATACAAGTAATGATGCTAAATCTTCAAAGCAAACACCATGGCCGCCAATTCAAGATCATAGGTGGGATAATTTATCTCATACACCATAAGTTCTCTAGAGGAATATGGTAGCACCTTGCCATTTTGCATCAAAACACACCCCAAACCAATCCTTGAGGCATCAAAATATACTACAAACTCGTCCAACCCTTCCGATAGAGCCAAGATAGAAGCGGAGACAAGCTTATCTTTCAAGGTTTAGAAACTCTTTTCACATTCATCGGCCAACATGAATTTTGCCTTCTTTTGGGTCAACTTACTCATAGGAGAAGAAATTAAAGAAAAACCATTCACAAAGCTCCAGTAGTAACCCGCCAAATCCAAAAAACTACTAATATTCTAGGGAGACAAGGGTCTAGGCAAATTTCTAATCACCTCAGTCTTCTTAGGATCCATCTTAATGCCAACATATGACACCACATGCCCTAGGAAAGTAACATCTTTCAACAAAAATTCACATTTTTCACATTTAGCATATAACCTCTCCTCTCTTAAGATTTGCAATACCACCCTCAAGTTATTCACATGCTCTTCCTCACCCTTGGAATAAATCAATATATCATCAATAAAGACCACTATAGACATGTCAAGGTAGGGTTTAAAGACCCTACTCATGAGATCCATAAATATAGTCAGTACACTAGTCAATCCAAAGGACAAAACTACAAACTCATAGTACCCACACCTAGTCCAAAAAGTTGTCTTGGGAATATCACACTCCCTTACCTTCACTTGGTGATATTTGGATTGAAGATCAATCTTAGAAAGGTGACTAGCCCCTTGCAGTTGATCAAAAAGGTCATCAATCCTTGGCAGAGGGTACTTGTTCTTTATGGTGACTTTATTTTGTCGTCGGTAATCAATGGACATTCTAAGAGAATTATCTTTTTTCTTCACAAACAACATTGGTGCACCCCGAGGTAATTTACTAGGCCTTATAAAACCCTTTTCCAACAAATCCCTCGATTGTTCTTTCAACTCTTAACCTTATTAAGTTGCCGGTAATCAATGCACATTTTAAGAGAACCATTCTTTTTCTTCACAAACAACACTGGCGTACCCCAAGGTGACTTACTAGGACTTATGAAACCTTTCTCCAAAAAATTCTTCAATTGATCCTTTAACTCCTTCAATTCTGCCAGGGCCATATGATCCAGGGGAATGGAAAAGGGTTGAGTATCGAGAAGTAGGTCTATACCAAAGTCTATTTTCCTTTTGGGGGGAACATTAAAAAGCTCATCAGGAAAGACATCAAGAAACTCATTAACCAACAAAACCAACGAAATAGGAAGGACCTTGGACTCAACATCCCTAACCCTTACAAGATGGTAAAGGCAACCCTTAGAAATCAACTTTTGGTCTTTAAGACAAGAAATGAATCTACCCTTGACCACCACATCTCGACTTTTCCACTCAAGGACGGGTTCATTAGGGAATTGGAATTTAACCCCATAAATTCTACAATTAATAAAAGCATAATATGCTTGCAACCAATCTATCCCAAGAATGACATCAAAATCCACCCTATCTCATTTGACAAAATCACAAGGTAATACTTTATGTAATATAAATACGGGACAATTTCTATAGATACTTTCAGCAACAATGGACTTACCAATGGAGGTAGACACTTCACACGGTTCACAAAATGATTCGAGACTCACATGGATCTTTTTGGAAATGAAGTAATTAAAGAAAGAGTGGCACCCAGATCTATCAATATATACACATCAAAATCAACAACTTTTAACATACTGGTGATGACATCGGGCACCTCATCCACCCCTTGTCTTCCTTGTAGAGCATAAAATATATTTTGCCTTGGAGCACCCCCTTGTTGGCCTCTCTTTGCCTTGGACACACATTAGCACCTTGGCCTTGTGGACGACCATATCTACCTTTGTTTTGAGCATGAGGACAATCAATAACCTTGTGACCCACTTCACCACAACCAAACCAAGCATTGGAGTTTCTCAAGCATGGGCCACTATAGTTCCTACAACAGCTTTGGCACTTTGGGTGAGTCATCCCACCAACACCACCTTTGAATCTTGGATTATCATTAGCAAATCTCTTATTAGGAGCATTAGAAAACCCTTGGCCTTGGAACTTATGTCCTTGAGGAAATCGGCCACCCTTGGAGTCTTGGAAACTACCATCAAAACCAACCCTCTTGGACTCACCACTACTTCTTTTTCTAACCTTTTCCTCCTCTAATTGCTCGGTATATGTCATGAGATGGGACAAATCCATATCACCCACTAACATGGCAGTATAACACTCCTCATTAACCAAGTCGGACACACTTGACACAAATTTGTTCATCCTTGATTTAGGTGCGGCAACCAATTGTGGAGCATACTTGGAAAGCCTATTGAACTTAAGGGCATACTTTCTCACACTCATGGAACCCTGCTTAAGGTCCATAAACTCAATTATCTGAGCCTCACTTAGCTCGATAAAAAAGAACTAGCTGAGGAATGTGGCTTTGAACTCCTCCTAAGGAATAGTATCATTATATCTCCTCACCAATTTCTATTGGGTGAACCAAATTTGGGCCACATTTTTGAGTTGGTAGGCCGCTAACTCCACTTTCTCCTCTGAATTGACCCCCATATTGGATAGGACTTTGTACACCTCATCAATGAACTCTTTGGGATCCTATTTCATCTTGGATCCATGGAACATGTGTGGGTTCATTCTTGTTAAATTCCTCACCTTAGAGGCCTGAGAGGGAGCATGAGGGCTTGGGCCCCTTGGTCCAATTAGTTGGTCATAGCATGGGCCAATATCATAATAGCATATCTGAATTCTTCTTAGGCTACCCCTCCTTCTTGAGGAGCTTGAGGAGAGGGAGGAGCCTGTTGCTCCTCGGTAATAGGGCTCTCCTTAGTCTTTCCCTTGGAATCGACATGATCTAGAAGGAAACAAGAGCATTCATTAGGGGAAAAGCCTTATAATTATACCTAAAACATTATATAGACCATGAAGAAGTGGAACATTTCCTAAAACGCCTCATAGCCTCCCATTCATAGATGTGGTGTGCTTCACAAACATGAATAACACTCTAATAGATACGGTATGTTGAACTTCTGAGGACCATTAATAATTTAGTTCTATGATACCAAGTTTGTCACGATCCAAGCCTAGGGCCTAGATGTGACATGACAAATGGGAACCCGAAAGGACCCAAACAAGCCTCTTAGCATATCAACCATACATTCTTGGTCACGAAAGTAAAGTAATCAACAACAATAGATATAATTAAAGGGAAACGGGACTAAGGGAAGTCTTGATATTCATAAAAACATAAATAGTCAAGCTCATAATATGAGTACATATTAATATCCAACAACACCTCTAACTTGGAATGGAGCGGGGGCCAAGGCACCTTCTGGGCTCACCCACATATAACAAGTGTTGAACATAAAGAAGTCTCAAAATAGCAAGAGTAATGTGTCCTCGTACTTGAGGACTCACCAAAGCTTATCTCCGCAGTATCAACTAGCCATATGAAGGATGATCAAAAGGTGCTCTTGTCCCTACATGGTAATGTCATGTAGGCATAGAGCATGCATTAGAATGTTTGAATATACTAAGTATGTAGGAGGCAATGTAACAAACCATAAGCCAATATAGTTGAAATGCACAATCATAAGCAATAAATATATAATCTCAATATGGCATGCAAGATCAATACTCATAATAAAACATGTTTGTAAAATATTCATATTGCACAAGATATATAGCACACATATGTGTGAAGCAACCTCAACCGATATAGACCAAGAAGCTACAACATGGAGTCTAAGGCATGACCCCCCTCGATAAGCTGGACGGGCATGACACTCCCCGGCTAGGTGTGGTCTACTTGCCAAGGCAAACCAAACATGATAACATAACTAAGTTGATCCACTTGTATAGCAAGGGTAATAATAATAATCCTATGATGGCACATAGTTTAGAGACTAAAGACTTCACATAATGACCCCTTCAGTTGAGCCCCCATCTTAAGCCTTAATCGGTGCTAAGTTAAATCCCATGTAACTTGTAAGAAAAATGGAAACATGACCTGAGTAGCTCTTGAAACATGCTTGACCTCTAGTAGTGAGCCTAAGTTGAACATGAGAGTAGATCATAATCATACATGAAACCTTGGATTAACATGAATGACTCACAATAGGTAAAAATCTTGAAATAGGGCTTAACTTAATACTTGTAAAATCATACATGCTTTTCATGAATTCTATACATACGTAAAAGCCCTTAATCATCATGAAGTCACTTGACTTGTGACTCATGTAATAAATCATCAATAACTTGAGAATTCTTGACTTGACATTTTATCAAACACGTGGTAGGTTCATGATACTTGCTCAAAATCATGCAATTCAAGAGTGAAATAAGTTGAGCAAAGTTAATGCAAATCAACCCACCAACATGTAGTAAAACCCTCATGTAGGGTACCTTGAAACCCATTACAAAAATTTATAATAGTTCATAGATTCATAGCTTAAAATATGCATAGTCTCAATGGACAAGATCAATTCATGGTATAAGCTTGAAATGGATAGTCATGCATAATCAATCAATATTTCATAAAATTCCAACATAATTTATGCTCATAATTCATAATAAAGGATATCCATAGATAATACAACTTGAACACAAGCAATTTTTATGATATGGGAAGGTTGGGCTCCATAGGTGAAAGGGACCCAATGGATAAAACCCACATACCTTAAACCTTGAATTGTTTGAGGTGAACTTAAAATAGTCTTAGACCTTGAAATGAATCCTTGAGTTCCAAAGTTGAGCTTGAGATCCTTATATTTGAGTGAGAGAATTGATAGAGTCTTCGAGAGGTTTGAGAGAGGGTTTTTGTGAGATATAGAATTCAAAAATGGCTAAGTATGGGTGATTTCACGTTTTTGTGAGCATGGAGCTATGACCCCAATTACCTTTGCCAAAACAAAAAAAGTAAGAAAACTATTAAACTGGTCCGTATCCAGTCGGCAACATAGACCAAATACGAAGAAGAAAATGTATTGCTCACGCTTCTAGCGCATCGTGGTCAGGGGCCAATGCTCTCTGGAAATAAAAAAATAGCAAAAATTATTTTTCTCTGTGGGTCCTCTAAAATCTAGGTTATACCCATATCCTACTAAGTTTTACCCCCTGATCGAGAATATGAAGTTAAATGTTTGATATCACGCACGAATTTTGAGATATACAGAAATTACAATAATGGGAATTCCAAAGCAAAATATTTTTTAGGGCGTTTCACTCATATGCATTCAAGTAAGGGTAAATTCTTTATTTTTCATATGCGTTATCTCATGTTCCATGTCTAGAGTAAAATGTTTAAATGATCACTTTCATGCATGTTCCAAATTTATATGATTACATTATTAACGACTATGTTCATCCATGCATCCTGCTAAGTTCTTTCTAAAGTTTCCTCTTTATGTTTAAATGATACTGGCATGATTGTGGCTTATCAATGCCCCTATAAAAGTATGATTTTAGCATAAGACTTAGCATGAATTATTTTATCACTATTTTCGTATCTTGCATTTCATACCTACATACCAGTACATTCAAAGTAATCACACATACTTCTATGCCTACATGATTTAACCATGTAGGGACTAATGCTCCTTGACATCCTCCACATGGGTAACATTAGAGTGTCATAGTAGAAGTTTATGACCTCTAGTTCGGAGATGATATCCGAGTGTTATTTCTAGTTTGATGTATTAAGATAATTTAATTTCAGTTGTATAATCCCTTTTGCTATGACTGTATTTTGATGATGAGCTTGAACATGTCTTAGCCCCCACCAAGCTTATATTAAAGGTATCGTTGGACGCACATACTATGGTTGTTTCTAATTCTTTTAATTCATTAGGGTTTAAGCTTGTGGCCTTTAGCTCCTTCTTATTAGTTTTTTATATTATATTTATGTCATTGCCTATGAATGCTTAAGATATTTAAGATATCTTGAGTGAGGTGCATTTGGATATCTCATTCTCTATGTGATGACTAGGCCCCTAGGTCGGGTCGTTACAAGACTTGAGCTGAGGGGTCCTTAATATAAATCTTACCTCTCTTATAGTTATATGGCACCATAGGTATGATGATTATATATCTATATAGTATAATGTTAGTGGATCCACAATAAGTGAAGCATATGTCGAAATGGGAAGGTTCTCATAAGGTTTCATGTTAAGCACTTGTTGAAATGGGACGGATCCCATAAGGTAAGTTATAGTCTACCTTGGTAAAGTAGGCTGCTCTTTTATTCTATATAGATGCAACATTGAAATTTTATGTAATAGTCTACCTGGTATTAGTTGTTGGTTATGATATTATTCCCACATATGTATGCTAAGGTTAAAGATGGATTTATGATTTTTCTTCTAATGATTTTTAAATTGTGTGATCATATATATTGTGTCCTTATCCTATTGTTTATGATTATGCATATTGATATGATTTGTGATGTTTTTTGATTCATGACATACCTACATAATTAGTATATTCTCTGTGCTAACACATTCTTCTTGTCCTACATGATCTAACCATATGGTGACAGATGATGAGGAGATTATTCTATATTGCGGCTAGCATTTGGATCCAAAGCTTGAAGACTAGATTGATGAGTTCCCATGCTTTCGGAACAAGTCCTTATAATGCTTTTCCTTTATGTTAAGGACTTTAGTATTTTCTTTCTTATGATGTATGTCTTGTGGGTGAGCTAGTAAGCTTTGTGCTAGCTCCCGCCAAGATATATGATGTAGAGGCATGAATTGGACCTTAATGGATTTGATGTATTTTCCTTATGGAGCTTTGGCACTCTTGCTTATATATACATTTCTACTTGTTTATTCTCTTATGTATGCTTATTTTACCATGAATACTTATGATATGAAGATGAGGCTTGGATTTGATGCCTTGGGGCATCACATTCGCCATGTCATAGCTAGACCTTAGGTTTAGGCCGTGACAAGTGCACAAATCTATGCTTACTAGAAATGGTTCTATGAGTCATTATACAAATTGTGGTGTACTCCACAACCTGTGGAACTAGTTGTATAACCAACTTTTCTCCCCTTTTTGCACTGGTTTGTTGCCTTAACCCTGTTCCTGTACACTCTCAGCCAAACAAGCTATTACCCTATAATTTTCCCATTTGTGTGTCAAAAATTGCAACCAAAACATGAAAATTAAAGCTACCTATAGTCCAAAAAGCAAAACCAAAACAAATACATAAACATTATAGCAAAATATCTTGGGCTGCCTCCCAAGTAGCGCCTAGTTTAGTGTCCTCGGCATGACTTAGACAACTTGGTTACTCATACTTCACCAAGTGCCTATGTTTCCACCTTTAGATCATTGGGTCTCTACATGGACTAACAAATATTGAAGGTAAATTCTTCATTCTTCAATCTAAACTTGACACTCCCTGGTGAAGTGTGGTCTACTTGACAAGGCAAACGAAACATGGTAACATGAACTAGACGGATCCACTTCTATAGCAAAGGTAATAATAATAATCCTATGGTGGCACATAGTTTAGAGACTAAAGACTTTATGTAAGGACCCCTTGATTCGAGCCCCATGTTAAGCCTTAATCGGTGCTAAGTCAAATCCCATGGAATACTTGAAATAATCATACTTTAATCATAACATGAATAGCTTGTAAGAACATGACTTGAGTAGCTCACAAACATGCTTGACCTGTACTAGTGAGCCTAACTTGACCGTAAGAACAGATCATAATCATACATGAACCCTTGCTTTAACATAAATGGCTCACAAGAGGTAAAAATCTTGAAATAGGCCTTAACTTGATACTTTTAAAATCATAGATACTTTTCATGAATTCAATACATACTTGAAAACTCTTAATCATCATGAACTCACTTGACTTGTAAATTATGTAATAGATAATCAATAACTTAAGAATTCTTGTCATGTCATTTTATGAAACACATGGTGGGTTCATGATACTTGTTCAAAATCACATAATTGAAGAGTAAAATAAGATGACTAAACTCGATGTAAATCAACCCACCAACATGTAGTAAAACCCTTATGTGGGTACCTTGAAATCTATCACAAAAGCTTATAATAGTTCATAATTTCATAGCTCAAAACATACATAGTTTCAATAGGCAAAATCAATTTATGGAATAAGCTTGAAATAGATAGTCATGAATAATCAATCAATACTTCATAAAACCCCAATATAATTTATATTCAAAATCCATGATAAGAGTTACCCATAGGTAATTCAACTTAAAGACCTGCATTTTTCATGAAAGGAAAAGGTTGGACTCCATGGCAGAAAGGACCTAATGGATGAAACCCATATATCTTAAGCCTAGAATTCGTTGAAATGATCTTGAGGTGGTTTTAGAGCTTGAAATAAATCCTTGAATCCCAAAGTTGACCTTGAATTTATTAGATTTGAGTGAGAGACTTGATAAAGTCTTAGAGAGGTTTGAAAGAATATTTTATGAGTTATAGAGTTAAAAAATTACTAAGTATGGGTGATTTCAAGTTTAAGTGAGTATGGGGCTATGACCCCAATGCCCTTGGCCGAAACTGAAAAACCAAGGAAAATAATACACAAGACGCGGACAGCCACTGGAAATCAAAAATTAGTGAAAATTATTTTTCGCTACGGGTCTTCTAAAATCCGTGTTATACCCATTTCCCACACAATTTCACCCTCTGATCGAGAATATGAAGTTAAATTTTCAAAATCATGCACAAATTTTGAGGATATATGAAAATTATAATTACTGAGGCATTCCAAAGCACATGTAGGGCATTTCAATATCTCCCCCTTGGGAACATTCACCCCAGAATGTCAAAGAAACATACGTAAGAGAAGCTAACTATGAAGATTTCAGCCCGACATGAATGCAACAAATGCATTTAAACATCATTATTCAAAAATCTCAACATGAATGTCACAAATCACCATAAACTTATTACCATAGAACATGAATGCATCATGAATACTTATGATATGAAGATGAGGCTTGGATTTGATGCCTTGGGGCATTGACTTGTTGATTGCTCCAAATGACCTTGATGGAAGCTACATCTTTGTTTCTGAACCTCTTTACTTCTCTATCCAAAATCTCCATTAGGACAGCCTCATAGGTCAAATTATCTTCTACAACACCCACAACCTCTAAGGTCACTATAGCACTTGTGTCACCAACACTCTTTCTCAACATGGACACATGGAAGATCGGATGAACCATATTCATCTCCATTGGCAACTCCAACTCATATGCAACCTTACCTCCTCGCCTCAAAACTTTATAAGGACCCACCAACCTTGGGCTCAATTTCCCTTTCTTGCTAAACCAAACCATACCCTTCATGGGTGAGACTTTCAAGAAAACCCAATCACCAACCTTAAATTCACATCAGAGTAGGACTTTTGTCTACTTTGGGCTATTTTCAATCTCTGCCTTATCAACTGCACCTTCTCCAAGGCCTCCATGACCAAATCTAGACCTAGTAAAGCCATCTCTCCCATTTCAAACAACCCAATCGGGGATCTACAACACCTACCATATAAAGCTTCAAAGAGAGCTATACTAATACTTGAGTGGTAGCTATTGTTGTAAGCAAACTCAACAAGTGGAAGATGTTCATCCCATCTGCCCTTAAACTCCAAAACACAAGCTCTAAGTATATCCTCAAGAATTTAGATAGTCCTCTCGGCTTGACCATCCATTTGAGGATAAAAAGTCATGCTAAGCTTAACCTTAGTACCAAGACCTCTTTGGAAGGACCTTAAAAAGTGATAAGAGAATTGAGCACCACGATTTGAAATAATAGTCAAGGGCACTCCATGCAATCTAACAAACTCACGGATATATAACTTAGCAGAATCTTCGGCACCATAAGTGGTTATGACTGGTAGAAAGTGAGCAGACTTTCTCATTCTATCCACAACAACCCAAAAAGAGTTAGTGTTTCCTAGTCTTAGCTAACTCAACCACAAAATCCATGTTGATCTCTTCCTACTTCCAAGTAGGAATTTTCTATGTCTTAAGCTAGGCCACTCGAAGATGCATGTTGCAGAGATGAGGATGTTGAGATGGATATATGGTCACACCAGGAGTGACAAGGTTAGGAATGAGACCATTCGAGAGAAGCTAGAGGTGGCTGATAAGATGAGGGAAGCGAGACTACGATGGTTTGGATATGTGCAGAGAAGAAGTACCGATGCTCCTATAAGGAGGTGTTATAGGTTGGTCTTAGGAGCTATATGGAGGGGTAGAGGTAGACCGAAGAAGTACTAGGGGGAGGTGATTAGACATGATATGGCAGAACTTGATCTCACTGAGGACATAAACCTAGATAGAAAGAAGTGGAGGTCGCGAATTAGAGTAGTAGGCTAATTGGTAGGGTTAGGTGGATGCATGGCCTTGGGATATAGTAGGGTTAGGTGGAGGACGTATTTTTTTATATCATGTGTTCTCATTATCTATCGTATATGTGCTATTTTTTTCATATGTACATACTGCCATATGCTATTCATTATTAGTCGCTCCTTCTGTTCCCTTCCCTTTCAATTTTGTCATATCTAGTCCTTTCTACTTATGGGTTTTGAGATGAGGGTTCCCAGGAAACAACCTCTCTACTTCTATGAGGTAGTGGTAAGTTCTTCATACATTCTACCCTACCCAGACCCCACTTGTGGGATTTCATTGGGTATGTTGTTGTTGTTGTTGGGCTAGGCCACCCAACCTTTCATATTTGACTTTCACTTGTTGAAAATTATGACATGCGGATATGAACTTGGTATTGTCCCTTTTTGTACCACCCTACGAATACACCTCCCTCAAGTTTCTATACATCTTTGTAGAACTAGGGTGAATAGAATAGGATGAATTGTGAGCCTCCTTCAAGATCAACTCCCTTAAGCCATCAATATTAGGTACACACAACCTACCTTGGTACCTAAGAGCACCATCTCCCCCTTGGGAGACCTAACCTAATCCCCAATCTAGCCAACCAGGGAACTTGTCTAGCCACCACTCTGCCACCATCATCAACATGAGCTAGACTACCCATGGACACTCTACTTAGAGCATCGACCACAATATTAGCTTTGCCAAGGTGATTATGCACCCTCATATCATAGACTTTAAGGAGCTCTAACCACCTTCTTTGTGTCATCTTAAGATCTTTTTTTGTGTGAACACATATTAAAGAGTCTTGGGGTCGATAAACACATCAACATAAACCCCATACATGTAGTGACACCAAATTTTCAAAGAAAATACCACGACCGCCAATTCAAGATCATGGGTGGAATAATTCTTCTCATACACCTTAAGTTCTCTAGAGGCATATGCTATCACCTTGCCATTTTGCATCAAAACACACCCCAAACCAATTCTTGAAGCATCAAAATATATAACAAACCCTTCCAACCCTCTCGATAAAGCCATAATTGGAGCAGAGACAAGCTTACCTTTCATGGTTTGAAAACTCTTTTAATATTCATCCGTACACATGAATTTTGGCTTCTTTTGGGTGAACTTAGTCATAGGAGAAGCAATAGAAGAAAAGCCATTCACAATCCTCCAGTAGTACCCTGCTAAACCAAAGAAACTACTAATATCCGATCGAGTCAAGGGCCTAGGACAATTTTTTATCACCTGCATCTTCATAGGATCAACCTTATTGCTATCACCCGACACCACATGTCCTAGAAAAGTAACTTCTTTCTACCAAAATTCACATTTTTCATATTTAGCAAACAACCTCTCCTCTCTCAAGATTTGTAACACCCCCCTCAAGTGATTCACATGCTCTTCCTCACTCCAAGAATAAGTTAATATATCAGGGATATGGACCACCACAAACATGTCAAGGTAAGGCTTAAAGACCCTATTCATGAGATCCATAAATATAGCCGGTGCAATAGTCAACCCAAAGGACAAAACCACAAACTCAAAGCACCCCTACCTAGTCTGAAAAGCCATCTTGGGAATATCAAACTCCCTTACCCTCACTTGGTGGTATCCGGACTAAAGATCAATCTTAGAAAAGTGACTATCCCCTTGTAGTTGATCAAAAAGGTCATCACTCCCTGGTAAAAGGTACCTGCTCTTTATGGTAACCCTATTAAGTTGTCGGTAATCAATGCACATTTTTTCTTCATAAATAACACTGGTGCACTCCAAGTGACTTACTAGGCCTTATAAAAGCCTTCTCCAACAAATCCCTCAATTGATCCTTCAACTCCTTTAATTCCCCCTCGGTCATACGATAAGGGGGAATAGACATAGGTTGAGCATCATGAAGGAGGTCTATACAAAAGTCTATTTCCCTTTTAGGAGGAACACCGGGAACCTCATCAGGAAAAACATCAAGAAATTCATTGATCATTGGAACCAATTTAATAGGAAGGACTTTGGACTCAACATCCCTAACCCTCACAAGATGATAAAGGCAACCCTTAGAAATCAATTTTTAGGCTTTAAGACAAGAAATGATTCTGCCCTTGACCACCACATCACGACTTTCCCACTCAAGGATGGGCTAATTAGGTAATTGGAATTTAACATTACGGATTGCAAAAATGATATCAAAATCCACCATATTTAATTCTACAAAATCACAAGGCAAGACTTTATGCAATATGAACACAGGATAATTTCTATAGACACTTTTAGCAACAATGGACTGACCAATGGGGGTGGACACTTCATACGGTTCAACAATGATTTGGGACTCACATGAAGCTTTTGGCAACAAAAGGAATAATGAAAGATAGATTGGCACCTGGATCTATCAATGTATACACATCAAAATGAAAAAGCTTTAACATACCAGTGATGACATCGGGCACCTCATCCACTCCTTCCCTTCCTTGATGAGCATAGAACCTATTTGGCCTTGGAACACCCCCTTATTGGCCTCCTTTTACCTTTTGACCTGCATTAGCACCTTGGCCTCAAGAATGACCATCTCTACCTTCATTTTAAGCATGAAGACAATCAATAACCTTGTGACCCATTTCACCACAACCAAAGTAAGTATTAGAGTTCTTCAAACATGGGCCATCATGGTTCCTCCCATACTTTTGACACTTAGGGTGAGTCGTCCCACCATTACCACCTTGAAATCTTGTATTATCATTAGCAAATCTCTTATTAGAAGCATTGGAAGACCCTTGGCCTTGGAACTTGTGGCCTTGAGGAAATCAGCCACCTTTGAAACCTTGAAAACCACTTTCAAAATGAGATAATCATTCATAAGCTTTAAAAGCATATTGTCATTATCATCTTCATAAGCCACCCTTGGAACCTTGGAATCCACCTTCAAAATGAGAGCTCTTAGACTCACCACTTCTTCATTTTCTATGCTTTCCCCCCTATATTTGCTTGACATAAGTCACGAGCCAAGACAAATTCATATCACTCACTAGCATGGCGGTATGATACTCTTTATTAACCAAGTCAGGCACTCCCGACACAAATTTATTCGTTCAATCTCTATGGGAGGCCACCAGATATAGAGCATACTTGAAAAGCTTATTAAACTTGAGGATATACTCCCTCACACTCATGGAACCTTGCTTAAGCTTTATAAACTCCATCATCTTAGCCTCTCTTAGCTCGATAGGAAAGAACGGATTGAGGAATGCGGCTTTAAACTCTTCCCAATGAAATAACATCATCATCTCTCCTCTTTAATTTCCTTTGGGTGAACCAAATTTGGGCCACACCTTTGTGTTGGTAGGTCGCCAACTTTGGTTTCTCCTCCAAATTGACCCCCATGATAGATAGCACTTTATACACCTTACTAATTAACTCTTGGGGGTCCTCTTTCGACTTGGATTCATGGAACTCCGGTGGATTCATTATTGTGAAATCCCTCACCCTTAAGGCCCGACCGGGAGCATGAGCGGCTTGGGTTCCTTGGTTCATTTGGGAGGTCACAACATAGGCAAACATTGTGTTAGCATCTCGAAACTCTTCTTAGGCTACCCCTCCAGCTTGAGGAGTGGGAGGGGCCGGTTGCTCCTCGGGAGTACGGGCTCTCCTTAGTATTCCTCTTAGAATCGGCATAATATAAAAGGAGAAAAGAGCATTTGTTAGGGGAAAACCCTTATAATTACACCTAAAGAATGATATAGACTATGAAGAAGTGAAAAATTTCCTAAAACGCCACATAGGCTCCCATTCATAGGTGTGGCGCGCTTCACAACCATCAATAAGACTCTAATCGACGCGATGTGTTGGATTTTCGAGGCTATTAACAACCTAGTGCTCTGATACCAAGCATATCACGACCCAAGCCTAGGGCCTAGATGAGACACGGTGAATGGGGAACCCGAAGGGACCCCAAACAAGCCTCTTAGCATATCAATCACACATCATTGGTCACAGAAGAAAAGTAAACAATAGAAATAGATATAACCAAAGAGAAGCGTGGCTAAGGGATGTCTTTGATAATCACAAAAGTATAAAAGAGTCATGCTCATAGCAAATAATTCCTCTAACTTGGAATGGAGCGGGGGCCAAGACACTTTCCAAGCTCACCCTCATAATAGCAAGTGTTCAACATTATGAAGTCTCAAAATAGCAAGAGTAATGTAGATAGTGTCCTTAGACTTGAGGAATCACTAATGCTTATTGAGGACTCACTAATGCTTATCTCCAAAGTGCCGAACTAGCCAAATGGAGGATGATCAAAAGGAGCTTCGATCCCTACATGGTAATATCATGTAGGCATAGTATGCTTTAGTACATTTGAATGTTCTAAGTATGTGGGATGTAATATAACAAAACATAAGTCGATAGAGTCAAAATGCATTATCATAAAAATGGATATATAATCTCAATATGGCATGAATGATCAATGCTCATAATATAACATGCTTGTAAATCATTCATCTTAACATAAAATATATATCATACATATGTGGGAAGTTACCCCAATTGACATAGACCAAGCATCTATAACTTGGACTTCGAGCCCTGACACCCCCTCGGTTCAGGTGACCGCACATGACACCACCCGGCGAAGTGTGGTCTACTTGCCAAGGTAAACCAACCATGATAACATGAACTAGATGGATCTTCTAGTATAGTAAGAGTAGTAATCATAATCCTATGGTGGCACATAGTTTAGTGACTAAAGACTTCATGTAAGGACCCCTTGAGCTGAACCCCCATGTTAAGCCTCAATCGGTACTAAGTCGAATCCCACAGAATACTTGAAATAATCATACTTTAATTATGACATGAATAACTTGTAAGAACATGACTTGAGTATCTCATTAACATGTTTGAACTCTACTATTTAGCCTAACTTGAACATAAGAATAGATCATAATCATACATGAACCCTTGCTTTAACACGAATGACTAACAAGAGGTGAAAATCCTGAAGTACGGCTTAATTTGATACCTTTAAAACCATATATAATTTTCATAAATTCAATACATACTTGAAAGCCCTTAATCTTCATAAAGTTATTTGACTTGTAAATCATATAACAAATCATCAATAATTTGACGATTCTTATCATGTAATTTTATCAAAAACATGGTGGGTTCGTGATACTTTTTTAAAATAATGCAATTCAAGAGTGAAATAAAATGACTAAACTCAATGAAAATCAACCCACCAATATGTAGTAAAACCCTCATGTGGGGTACCTTGAAATCTATCACAGAAGTTCATAATTTCATAGCTCAAAATATGCATAGTCTCAATAGATAAAATAAATTAATGGAATAAGCTTGAAATAGATAATCATGCATAATCAATCAATACTTCATAAAATCCCAATATAATTTATATTCAGAATCCATGAGAAGAGATACTCATAGGTAATACAACTTGAAAACATGCAATTTTCATGAAAATGGAAGGTTGGACTCCATGGGAGAAAGGACCCAATGGATAAAAACCACATACCTTAAACCTTGATTCCTTTGAAGTGAACTTGATGTGGTTTTAGAGTTTGAAATGAATCCTTAAGTCCCAAAGTTGAGCTTGAATGTCATAGATTTAAATGAAAGAATTGATAGAGTCTTAAAGGGGTTTGAGAGAGGGTTTTTTGAGTTTTAGAGTTGAAAAATGGCTAAGTAAGAGTGACTTCACGTTTAAGTTGGCATGGGGCTAAAACCCCAATGCCCTTGGGCAAAATAGAAAAACCAAGGAAAATAATACGCTGGTCTGCGCCCCTGGTGCGTCGCAGACTAGATGCAGACTTGGGATTACATAGTGGCTTGCCCTAGGCATGTCAAGCCCTAGGCACAAATAGCCACTGGAAATAAAAAATTAGCAAAAATTATTTTTCGCTACGGATCTTCTAAAATTTGAGTTATTCTCATTTCACACTCAATTTTCCCCCCCGATCAAGAATATGAAGTCCGATTTTCAAAATCATGCATAGATGTTGAGATACTTGGAAATTATGATTATAGCATTTCAAAGCACATGTAGGATGTTTCTAAACTGGAAAACTGGAATCGAGAAATTGGATGAACATAGTTATCGATCATAGATAGAATCAAGGTCCATGACTGGCCTTTATAGAATACAATGCACAAAATCCATCTTCCATATATGAACTCCTCCTATGAACCATCTTTTGACTTATGTCTCATAAGGGGTTCTGTCTGTTCACTTTTTAACAATTCCTTAAAACTTTAATACTCAAGGCATGAACAAGCTGACGACCTGTCACCTAACTTACAACCCGTGGGAGTCCTCATTCGGTAATAGTTCAACACTTAAGCATATTTTCTGATATTCAGCATATGAACAAGTATATGGACTATGAAATGGTTTATGGCTCATTTGAAAATACATAACTTCAACATCTGAAAATTAGCCTATCACTAGATTTGACCCACGAAACTAACCTACTACCTGTGGAATGAACCACGACTCATTGAAGGACTCGTAAATCCTCAAAAATTTGCAATCTGCATATCATGGCCCAAAATCATCCCAATTCCTAAAATCCTAAAAATTTTAAACAAAAACACATCAAACCTACTAATATCACTTTGAGAACACATAAAATTCTATGTTTTAAGCATCAAAAGTGTCTTATTTTGGCGGAACATCATCTGTCTTAGCCTCCCAAGTAGCACTTTCAACTTGTGAATTTCTCCATAACATGTTGATAGATGCAACCTCTTTATTTCTTTACTTCTTTACTTGTCAGTCTAAAATCTAAATCGATGCTTCTTCATAAGTCAAATCTTCCTCAATAAACACATTTTTTAATGGAATAACGCAATTAGGGTCACCCAAGTATTTTCTCAGCATTGAAATATGAAATGTCGGATGAACTATAGCTAATTCTATAGGCAAGTCTAATTCTTTGGCTACCTTCCCGATTCTCTTTACTATCTCATAAGGTCCCACATATCTAGGACTCAATTTTTCTTTCTTACTAAACTGCATCACTCCTTTCATTTGGGAAACCTTCACATACTCCCAATGACCTTCATTAAACTCTAATTCTCTTCTCCTAAAATTGGCATATGACTTTTGATAACTTTGGGTAGATTTTAACCTTTCCCTCATGACTTTCACCTTCTCCATAAGATCAAGTACCAAATCTGGACTAATTAAGGAAATATATCCAACTTCAAACCATCCCACTAGTGATCTACACTATTTACCATACAATACATCAAACAGAGCCATACCAATACTTGAATGAAAATTATTGTTATAAGCAAATCTAATAAAAGATAAGTGATCATACCAATTTCTTTGAAATCAAGCACACAAACCCTCAAAATATCCTCTAATGTTTTTATTGTCCTTTCGGCTTGTCTATCCATTTGAGGATGAAATGTAGTACTTAACTTCACTTTTATACCAAGGCCCTTTTGGAAGGACTTACAAAAATAAGAAGTAAATTGAGCACTTCTATTTTATATAATGGACAATGATTCCTCATTACACTTTACCAATTCTTGAATATAAGCCTTGGCATAATCCTTGGCACCATAAGAAGTCTTCATCGACAAAAAGTGGGCAGTTTTCATCATTCTATCTACAACCACCCATATTGGGTAAAATTTTCATCTAGTCTTTGACAAACCCGTTATGAAATCCATATTCACTTTCTCCCATTTCCAAGTTGATATTTCAATGTCTTGAGTCAAACCACCAGGTTTTTGATGTTCTACCTTCACTTATTGACAATTTGAACATTCCATCACACACCTTGCTTGTCTTTCTTCATGTCATTCCACCAATACACTTCTCTCAAATCCCTATACATTTTGGTGGATCCCGAATAAATAAAATACTTGAAATTATGAGCTTCATCAAGTATCTTCTCCATTAGTCCGTCCACATTAGGCATACATAATCACCCTCATAACATAATACTCCATATCCCCTTGTGATAATGACTTTTACCTTTTTATCCACCACTAACTTTTTCAATTCAACCAAAGTAGGGTCCATGTCTTGTTTTGCTTTAACTTCCTCCACCTTCCACATGTGTCATGCTGCCCACAGACACTCTACTCAATGCATTGACTACAACATTAGCTTTGCTAGGGTGATATATCACACTCATGTCATAATCTTTCACAAGTTCCAGCCATGTTCTTTGTCTTAGATTCAAATTCCTTTTGCTAAACATATATTGCAAACTCTTGTGGTCGGTGAATATATCAACATGTACCCTATAGAGATAATATTGCCAAATCTTTAATGCAAACATAACAGCCAACAACTCAAGATCATGCATTGAATAGTTCTTTTCATTCAAATTCAATTGCCTTGAAGCATTGGCGATGACCTTTCCATGTTGCATCAACATATAACCCAAGCCTATATGCGAGGCATCATAATACATGACAAAACCATCCAAACCTTCGAGCAATGTCAAATAAGGAGTCGAAGTAAGACAATCCTTCAACTTTTGAAAAGTCTTTTCACATTTTTCAGTCCATTGGAATTTTACCTTCTTTTGGGTCAACTTTGTCAAAGGAGAAGCAATAAATGAAAATCCCTCAACAAACCTTCTATAATATCAGGCCAAACCCAAAAAGCTTCTAATATCGATGCAGACAGTGGTCTAGGCCAATAATAGACAACTTCTATCTTCTCTGGATCAACCCTAATACCATCACCCAAAATAATATGGCTAAGAAAAAATCACTTCTCAAGCCAAAATTTACACTTGCTAAACTTGGCAAAGAGCTATCTATCTCTTAATGTATGCAATACAATCCTCATATGGTCTTTATGATCCTTTACATCCTGAGAGTACACCAATATATCATCTACTAACACCACCACAAACATGTCCAAGTATAGTTTGAAAGTCCTATTCATCAAGTCCATAAAATCAGTAGGAGCATTTGTTAGTCCAAATGGCATAAACAAATATTTAAAATGACCATACCAAGTTCTAAATACTGTCTTTGAAATATCATCTTCCTTCATCCTCAATTGTTGATATCCACATCAAAGATCAATCTTAGAAAATTAGCTTGCACATTATAGTTGATCAAATAGGTCATCGATCCCTAGAGATGGGTATTTGTTTTTAATGGTTAGTTTGTTCAAGGACTCAATTTTTCTTTCTTACTAAACTGCATCACTCCTTTCATTTGGGAAACCTTCACATACTCCCAATGACCTTCATTAAACTCTAATTCTCTTCTCATAATTCACACACATTCGAAATGAACAATCCTTGGTTCTTAGAAATAACATAGGAATACCCCATGATGACATACTAGGCCTTATGAATCCCTTCTTAAGCAAATCCTTTAATTATTACTTCAATTCTATTGGGGCTAATCGATATGGAGCGATAAAATAGGTTAGATGTCATGCAAGAGACTAATACCAAAATCAATTTCCCTTATGGGAGGAATACTGAGTAGATTTTTGAAAAAGACTTGAAGAAACTCATTTACTATAGGGACTAAATCAAGAATAGGAACATGTGACTCAATATCCATGTCTTGGACAACATAATATAAATAACCTTTGGATATCATTTTCATAGCTTACATATAGGAGAAAATCTTCTCTTTGAACACAAAATTGGTTCCGTTCCATTCTAAAGCAGGCTTATTAAGGACTTGGAATGTAATCTTGTGGGTCCTACATTCAATAGAAGCATAGGATGTATGCAACCAAATCATACCAAGAATAACATCAAAATTAGTCATATCAAGTTCAACATGATCACATGGAAAGACTTTATATAAGACCAACATACGATAAATTTTATAGACTTTCTTGGCTAAGATTGACTTACCAATTGGAGTATAAATCGAATAAGGTTCTATAAAGACCGGAGACACATCAAATTTTATGGCAACATAAGGAGTAACAAAAGACATATTGGTGCTAGAGTCAAGCAATGCATACAAATCATGATCAAAGACTTTTACCATACCGATAATCACATCAAGAGCCTCATTAACTTCTTGCCTAGCATGCAAAGCATAGAATCGATTACCACATGGACAACTACCTTGAGCTTAGGAACCTTGTTGCACTTTCCCTTTTTGAACCACTTGACCTTGAGGATGACTTTCCTTACAATTATTAGCAAGATTAGGACACGCAACAATCTTCTGTCCCATGTTTCCACAACTAAAGAAACTGTTAGTTCCTCTCAAATTTTCTCCTGCATGATTCCTTCCACACCTAGGGCACTTAGGAAGAATAACACTACCTTTTCCAATATCACCTTAAGCTTTAGGATTGGCCCCTTTCTCTTTGTTAATTTAAGGAGCATATTTTGAGGACCCTTATCCTTGTTGGAATCGTCCACCACTGGACTTACCATAAGAGAACCCTCCATCATGGTGAGCCCTCTTAAACTCCCTTAACCTCATCATTTATATCTTTTCACTATCTACTTGTTCATCATAAATCATGAGTCTAGAGATATCCATTTCCTTAATGAGTATGGTGACTTTATATTCTATCTTTACCAAATCAGATGTACTAAAGGTAAATTTATTTATATGGGACTGTAACGATCTGGGCCTAGGGCCTAGGATTGACATAGAGAATGGGCCTAAGACCATCCGATCCATAAGATGAATCTCTTGATGCATAGCATCCCACACTAAGATGAAAGTGGACTACATGCCAAAGATAGCCCACACCATACCTTACTACCCAGTATTTTTGGTGTGATGGCCACCATCCTTATGACCCAACCCTTTCACAAGGATTTCCACAACATAATCATCCCTTAAAGAGGCATAAACATGAATCTAAATTGGCATATAGTTATGAGAAATGGGACTTTACTTAAGAATCCCTTAGGTCGAGCCCCCACATCCAATCTCATTCGGTGCTAGGTCATCATCACAAGGAAATATATATATGTATATATATATATATATATGTGCTTCAAAAGGAGAATAAGTCTTTCAAATACTTTTTATGCATACAATAAGGACCCGAACTTTGTACGACCATTATAGATTTTGGAAATTTGGTTCCAAAAAGTTTTGGACTAAGGTGACACTTTATGGAATTCTTCGTGGTCCATGTGGTGCTATAAGGACCATGTGGAGCCTCTTTGAAGTGAGCTTTTGCCTTGTGTAGGGTGTGAGGGCCTTAATATAGAGTTTGGGACTAAAACATACCATACTTGGACCCCACACAGTCTGTGTGAGGCCATACAAACTATGTGGTGGACTGTAAGGTAGCCTTGGGCTTTTAACTCCATTGTTCAGAGCCTAAGGCATATGGTACGACCCGTTTCACAGGCAATTTAGTTCTTTATGGTCTGGGAGTTCTTCTATACAAGTGTTAGAGTGAAAATTTGGTTTAAGTATTGGATCACCATCTCAGAACTTCATCGTGGAGTATTTTTCTAAGTGAAGTAGTATGGAGGAGTAAACGGATGGTGTAGCTTGGTATAGTCTGTATGAACCTTCCTAATGGGTACCTATGTTGAATTTTTCTAGGTATAGGATTATCATTTTGGACCTTGGTCAAGTAGAATTTTCTAAGTGTTGGACCACGGGCAAGTATATCGGATC
>DF362155.1:24590-45224 GCA_000787875.1 Solanum virginianum
GTATACCCCCTCCCTAAGACCTTGACTTCAGTTCTTTACTCATTTCATTAATGGAATTTTCATAATTATGGTTTATCCTAAGGGTCTTTTGTGACTTTGTATGCTACCTAAAGACTTTTGAATGAACTATACTTTATTCCTCTCATTCAAATTCATTCCTTATACTTAGAATTATATTAAACTCTCCTTAAGAACTCTCTCAAAGGCTCTTGTGAAGTCTAAGCTTCGAAATCAAGGTAAAACCATTTTCTTCACAAATTTCTTATTGAATCTTCTTCGTTAGATAAGGTATGTGAAATTGATTCTTGGTCCCTTTCAACCAAGAAGACCCAAACTCTTTTTACATGAATTTCATGAAATTTTGCTTACTTTAAATATGGGTTTTGAAAATTATTATTTAATAAATTTAATTGAAGTATGGGCGATGCATATTTGATGATTTTCAGATGATTTAAGCCCTAATATGTTGAATTACTCAATTATTATGAAGATTTGATTATGCATTGTCCCTTTAAAGTTTGATCAAAGTATGGGTAATCAATATTATGATTTGAATGTGAATTTTACTTATGAGTATACTCAAATTTCATCCTATATTGTTGATTTTAGATTGAATCTATATTACCCATTGCTATTAACATATCATTTATGGCATATGCATTAATGTACATTGGATTTTATCAAAATTATGAAGTAAACTAAGCCCTCATATATTTTACAAAAATGAATTGGTGGGTTAAGCTCACTCATATGGTTATAACAAGAATGTGATCATATAAATGTCTATGACATTGGCTCATTGTGCATACTGGGTGTTTACACCTTATTTGGATATCATGAATGGGCTATTCCTATGCATAAAAAGTATGATATGAAGTATGATTTGACATTTGAGTCCAAGTATGAATTATCATGAATGATGTTTAGCTTTAAGCCCAATTATGCATTGAAATGATTTGAAATGACTTGCATCTCTTTTGAAAGAATGTATACGTATTGGATTCTTGTGGGATGATGAATTAGCACCGATGGATTAGGGGCGTCAGGGCTATCCCTAAGGGTCCTCTCCCTTTTGTTGTACTATGTACCAATATAGGTATATGTATATGGTAACCCTCACCAAAATGGGAGGCCCATAAGGTACAGTTATAACATTAATATGATATTATATGAATTGAAAATCCTATCAAAAATAGGTGACCCATAAGGAAGATCAATTATCAAAAATGGGAGGCTCATAAGGAGAAGTATGGTTTACCTTTGGCAAGTAGACCACCTCTTTTCTGGTGTGGAGATAACATCGGGATTCCAAGTAATAGCTCACTTGGTCTTATATGTCGGTTGAGGTCTCATCCCCTGTTATATAAGCATTTTGCATTTCATACATCATGGATTTCATGACATATTATTATACTACTCACCTTTTGATATATACTTCTTTCTATATTATGTGCCCTTGTCATCGGACATTCAATGCAGGTTTGATAAGTTATGTGCATTAAATGCCCGCATACTTAGTACATCAAAACGTACTAACATATACGTTTACCTACATGATCTAACCATGTATGGACCAAGTACTATCTTTATCCACTGTACGACGGTTAGCTTGGATCTTGAGATTTACTTATTGTGGTGAGTCCTAGCTTCCAAGGACAAACTACCATTCCTCTACCTATGGTGCTTTTGTTTATGTTCTTTAATTTGAGAGTGAGCCCGGGGTATGTCTTGGCCCCCGTCCTATCTTATAACTAGAGGCATTGTTGGACAACTTATAAACTCTTTTATGTTTATATGCTAAATGTTGTATTCAGAGATTATGTTTATGGATATGGTTATCTATTAGATATTGTTATATGGATTGGCTATAAGTATTATGATGTGATTATATGTTATGATGTGAAAGATCCTATGTCTCAAATTGCCCCTATAAGGTGAGTTATACTTACCCACCCCTTAGTATTTATGTGCTACATGTTATGTGGATCCATGTTTCTCCCTTTTCCTATGATATCCCCACAGTGTGAGTCCTATTTCCCATCATATAGAACTATGAGTTACTATTCATTTTTGCTTTTGAACTGATGATGTGAACATGGACACTTTGAGGCTTGTTTGGGGACACTCAGGTTCCCATTTGCCATGTCACTCCTACACCCTAGGTCTGGGTTGTGACACATACTTAAGCTTAAAAACCAAACATACTTCATAATCATGCATACTTAGACTAATAATACTTCAATTCATGATTTCAAGAATAAGAGTAACTCATTCATACTTGTACATGTTGGTGAATCCTCACTCACATATTCTTAAAGCCATACCATAAACATTGTGTGATCACATGTCATGTCATAACCATACCTGCTTGAAATCATAGCAATAATGATAAATCGGTCTTAACCTACCTCATAAATATAATCTCATGAAAATACTTGTTCATGCATGCATATGCTATAAGGAATGAAGGAATAGCATGGGTATTAGGAATTCATAATTAAATCAACATAATAAGATGAAATCATAAATAATCCATGAAGAAATCAATAACTAAAACATACTTGAAATTACCCATGCATAGATTCAAAAATTAAAAGGACATACATATTCAAACCTTAGTAAAATCAATGTAAATCATAATAATATGATTCAAATCATCATAAATTAATAATTAAGTTCAGCCCATCTCTTAATATAAAGAAATTAAAACTAATTTAAAAGATCCAATTGCAAACAATGCTTTAAACTCATGAAATTGAAGAAACAGAATTTTTAGGTCTTCATGTTGGAAGAGAATCATTAATCAATCTCACATACCTTGAGGAGATTAGGAGAAATTAGAATGCACTTGACTTGAATTGAAAGCCCACTTGAAGTCCTAGCTTGAATCTCCAACACTAGACTTTGAAAAGAGAATCTAGGAATTAAATTCTAGAACTTGTGCATATAATGAGAAGGAATAAATGTAAAGAGTGAGTATAATCTGATTTAGGGGCTTAGAATAGGTACCAAGGTCCTAAAAGAACAATAAAATAAACCAAAATTATGAAAAGACCATTTATGAAGTGGACTTATATATTTGTCCAGGGATCTCACAAACATCCCATGAGTCATACAAAGCTCCATGAACCATACAAGTGTCCATAGATGGCACCTAATCATCGAGATGGTATTTTGATATTTTGAAACTTTCAGGAAAAATGCCTTCATGAGGCCCCACCACGAGTTGTGGTGGGTTATACGACCATTACATTGTGCCATTGTGGCATCCTTAGCTAGACAATGGCTCTAAAGCTAAGGGAACCTCCTACAAGCCCCTTTCACGGCCAGTGGGGAGGACCACGAGCCATGTAGGGCTCACTGGAGGGCTATATGTATTTATCTTATTTTTAACATTTTATTTAGGATTGGGTAATTATATATTTTTGTTTTTGCATTTAAATTTCTATAATCAATAACTGTTATACTTTTTCCTCTTTTTTGTTCACTGTGTTTGTTAACTATAAATGCTGGGCTTGTATGTTTACTATTACTTTATTGTATATAACCTTTTGTTAATAATTCTGTTCTATGCATATTGAATTCTCCCAAGTCATTAAAATTGTATTTTAATGGTTTTTGAGTTATTATACTATCTCCATTAATTAATTCTATTTTTATCATAGTTTTATGTTTATTCCATCCTTGTAATAGATCTTCACTATATAATTTTTCTAATTTTTGTTTTATTGGGATTAATTTGTCTATTGTAAATACGATGTAATTTATTCCTCTACTATCATCTGACATATTTTCTAATTTTTGGGTAATATTTTCAATTCCTTTTATCCAGTCTATATTATTTCATATGGATGGCAAAGGGCCACTTCATGGTAGCCCCCACGGCTTGTCGACCTCTCCACAACTTGCAAAGGTGACCCTGGAAGGGGGCTTCGTTTAAATTGCTGGACACCGAATTTTATAGCATCGCTAAGGCCTCTTGATGTCTAGGTCCTTACATAATCTCTTTCTTGGGAACATTCGTTCTTGAATGAGTTAGAACATGGCTTGAAAGGCTTGACTCGATCATGAAACATTTCAATATAAGGATATAATATGTGACTCATCTCTTGAAAATCATGAAATCATTAAAATTTATGTTAAAACATAAATTAAACCATTTTTCGTACGCATGTATGCATGTCATATCATGTTAGCATAAGAGTGAAAGATGTAGGACCATTTACAACAGGAAGAACCTAATACCTTAGGCTTGAGTAGATTGGAATAGATAGGGATATCGCCTAATTGTGTCTGACTCCACCTCTTATGTAGCACCCTCCACATGTTGATTCCTCCAAAGCCACATCCTTGTTGCAAAGCTATTTTAATTGTGTATCAAAAATTTCAACAGGTACCTCTTCATAAGTCAAATTCTCTTAAACTCAACACCTTCCAAAGGCACAATCGAACAATAATCACCAATCAACTTCCTCAACATTGACTCATAGAAAACCTGGTGAATTGAACTCATATCTAATGGCAAATCCAACCTATAACCCACCTTGCCAATCTAATCAACTATCTCATAAGGATCTATATACCAGGGACTGAACTTTCCCTTTTACCGAAACACATTACACCCTTCCAAGGAGAAATTTTCACATACACCCAATCACTGACATGGAACTCAAGATCCCTCTTTCTAACATGTGAATGAGACTTTTGATGACTTTGAGCCTTCTTCAACCTTTCCCTTATTAACTTCACTTTTTCCATGGCCTCCAACACCAAATCCATGTCTATCAATACAAAGCCATAAATGGTGTCATACCAATGCTAGCATGAAGACTATTATTGTAGGAAAACTAGATAAGTGGTAGATAATCATCCCGATTTCCCTTGAATTCCAATACATAAGCTCTTAACATGTCCTCCAAAGATTAATAATCATTTTGGCTTATACATTGGTTTGAGGATGAAAAGCAATACTTAACTTCACCTAAGTGCCAAGTCCTTATTGAAATAATTTCCAAAAGTGAGAAATAAATTAGGTACCAAAATCCAATATAATAGACATAGGCATACCATGCAATCTAATCAACTCTTGGATATACAACCTTATATAATCTTCTACATAGAAAGTAGTCTTGACCAGAAGGAAATGAGTCTATTTGGTACTTCTATCAATGATGACCCAAATAGAATCAAATTGCTTCTAGGTATGGGGCAAATCAACCATAAAGTCCTTATTCACATCTTCCCACTTCTAAGTAAGAATCTCAATATCTTGAGTCAAACTGCCTGGCCTTTAATGTTCCACCTTCACTTGTTGACAATTAGGACACTCGGGTACAAACATGGTATGACTTTCTTCATACAATGCTATCATTACACCTCCATTAAGTCTTGATACATTTTGGTGTATCCCAGATGTATAGAGTAATGAGAGTTGTGGACTTCACTTATGATCACCTCTCTAAGACCATTAACATTCGAAGCACATAATTAATCCTGATACTGAAGTACACCATCTCCTCATTAGGAGAAAACCAACCAACTTCTTCAATTCAACTAATGATGGATCTAGGTCCTATTTTTCCTTGACATTAATAACCATAATGACTTAGCTCTATTCTGAACATGAGCCACCATAATTAGAGTAAGCCAATCTAACATATAATCTAGCTAAGTGATGAATATCTTTTACCAACTCTTTCTTTCCCTCATCAACATGGGCTGCACCACCCAAAGATAGCCTACTAAGAGAATCAACTACAATGTTTACCTTGCCGAGATTATATTGAACACTCATGTTGCAATCTTTAAAAAGTTCCAACCATCTTCTTTGCCTCAAGTTAACATCTCTTTAAGTGAACATATATTACAAACTCTTGTTATTGGTGAAAACATCAACATGAATCCTATATAAATAATGTCTCCAAATCTTGAAAGCAAACACCACGACCTCCAACTTAAGATCATGAGTCGGGTAATTTTGTTCTTGCACCATCAATTACCTCATGTATAAGATATCACCTTACCATATTGCATTAGCACACAACCTAAGCCAATCCGGGAAGCATCACAATACACTACAAACCCATCTGTGCCATCTGGTAAAAGTCAAAATAGGTACCGATATAAGTCGATCCTTCAAAGTCTGAAAACTTTTGTCACACTCATTTGACCATTTAAACATGGCCTTATTTTGAGTTAACTTAGTCAAGGGGTATGCAATGGATGAGAAACCCTCAACATACCTCTGATAATAACCACCCAACCTAAGAAATGGATGAGAAACCCTCAACATACCTCTGATAATAACCACCCAACCTAAGAAATTTTTTAATATTAGAAGGATTCAATGGTCTAGGCCAATTCTTCACAGCCTTGGTCCTCTTTCGATCAACATTAATTCCATCACTAGATACAACATGGCCTAGAAAAGCCACTTCAACCAACCAAAACTCATATTTACTGAACTTGGCAAACAATTGTTTCTCCCTCAATGTTTGAAGAAACAACCTCAAGCGATCCACATGCTTCTGCTTACTTTGGGAGTAAATTAGAATATCATCAATGAAGACATCCATAAAATTATCAAAGAAAGGCTTAAACACCTAATTTATAATATCTATAAATACCTCTGGAGCATTAGTCAAGCAAAAGGACATCACGACAAACTCCAAATGCCCATATCATGTCCGAAAAGCTGACTTAAGAATGCCACACTCCCTAACCCTTAACTGATGATAACGTGAATAGAGGTCAATCTTTAAGAAATGAATAGCTCCTTGAAGTTGATCGAATATTTCATCCATTGTTGGCAATGAATATTTATTCTTGGTAATCACTTTATTCAATTGTCTATAGTCAATACACAACCGAAATGATCCTTTCTTCTTTCTCATGAATAACACATAGGAGCACCCCAAGGTGACATTCATAGTCTAATAAATCCCTTCTCCACAAGTCCTTCACCAAATCCTTCAACTCCTTTAATCCAGTTAGTACCATACTATAAGGAGGTATAGAGTTAGATTGAGTATCAGGAAGAAGATCTATGCCAAAGTCCACTTTTCTTTTGGGAGAAATATTTAGCAAATCGTTAGGAAATATATTTGGAAACTCATTAACCACGGGAACTAACTCAAGAATAGGAAGCTTAGATTCCACATCCTGAAATCTAACAATTTGATAGATTCTCCCTTTAGAAATCATTTTTCAAGCTCAGAGATAGGGAATAAACTAACCTTTAAAAGCGGAGTCACTACCTTCCCATTCCAGAATAGGCTCACTTGCAAACTGAAACTTAACTCTCCGAGATCTATAATCTATAAAGGCATATGAAATATGCAACCAATCTATCCTAAGAATAATATCAAAATCAAACATCTCAAGTTCCACAAGATCACACGGAAGGACTTTATGCAAGATGGGGATAGGACAACCCTAATAGACTCTTTGGGAAATAATAGACTCATCCATTAGAGTATAGACTAAAAAGGGCTTCCTCAAGATTTCAGGATTCAAACCAAACTTAACATCCAAAAGAGGAGTCACATAAGGTAAATTTGAACCCTGATCAAGCAAAATATAAACATCAAAATCAAAGGCTTTTAACATACTAGTCACCATATTTGGAGTCTCCTCTACCTTCTGTCGAGTATGCAAGGCATATAACCTATTGTTTCTAGGAGCAACACCTTGTGGAAACCTTGGCTGGACTTGATCACTCCGAGCTACTTGACCCTAACCCTTCTTAGAAGCTTTAGAGCAGTCAACAACTTTATGGCCTATATCACCTGTAACACCCCTCACCACAGTTGGTAAAGAACCTATGATGCATTATTTTTAAAAATCTTAAAATCCATGCAGAATTTTATAAATTCAACTTCATATTATTTTTCAAGAGGTAAAATTGTGTGGGAAAATGATTATCTACAAGGTATAGGTTGCCTATCAAAAAAATAATTTTTTTATGCAATTGCAAATCAGTAGGGTCTGCAATAAGTTCGCATTGTGGACTTGCCACACCATTAGTAAAATATTCACAAAATTTTTCTTTTTTCAGTTGAGGGCATTTAGGTAATAATCGAATGCCTATATAGATGAGAATTTTGTATTTTTTAGCCATTTCCAGGCTTAGAACTCTAAAAAGTACTCTCAAATTCCTCTTTAATCATCACCAAGGCTTCCATTCTATCTCCAACGTTTCAAGAACTCTTGTTGGAATTCAATAAACCAAGTGAAGCCCAAGTCATCTTCAAGTTCCTTCTAAGAAAATCTCAAGGTTAAGGCATGTGGGTCTTCCATCCATGGGTCCTTCTACCTATGGAGCCCCTAAACTATTTTTATCAAATTTCTTGATTCCAATGACTAATTTTTTATGGGTTTCTTCTACTATCACTCCATTGCATGAAATATGTTGGGAATTTGTTAGTTATTTAAATATTTATGCATGAGATCCTACTAATGATTGAGATTATGATATTATTATTACATTAAAGGTTTGGGTGCTATGGCATCTTGAAAAACTTGAAAATATTATTAATTTTAGAATGATTTTCATGACACCCAAATTGGGGTTTTGTAAGTGTGATGGTGGGTTGTTTGAATGAGTTCTTAAATGACTTTAATATTACTGCTCTTATGTTCCTTACTCTATAATTCAATAATTTTATGCTTAAATACATATGCCCACCATATTTTTACTAAGTTATATGGCAAACCTCTCATGTGATGAATGCCTTTTGGCAAGACATGTGATTTAAGAATGTTAGTAATATTGAAGGGCAATTAAGTATGCTATGAGCTTATGAGAATGTTATGACTATTATGAATGATATGAAGTCCTTTCTTTAATATTATGATGTGATAGTTTGATGATCTAGTTTATGATGTGCAAAGCTATCAATATTGTAATACCATGAGATACTATGAAGTTAAGGATTGTAAGAGATGAATTTCATATTTCCATGTCTATGTTTTGAAAGATGATATGTACGATTGTGATAGGTTGTTTAAGAATGATTAAAATTGATGATCTTCACTATATATATTGAAGCATGATTTCTAAATAATGAGGAATGAAGGCTTATGAGACATCCTATGTTTATTATTGGCTTATGCAAAGTTTCCTATGAATGAATGTTTTATGGTAGAGGATCTCCCATCTAGGGAATGATTAAAGAGTTATCTTATGACTTTGACTCTATGATATCAATGGGTTGGGGATTGGATAAATTGCCCTTCTATATGACTTGGAATGATTTTATGACATTATACTATGACTTATGATTTTTCTACTCTTGTGAGAGCATTACCTAATACTGAGTAGACTAAAAGTGAGTACCTAGGTCCTAGAAATACGTGCCACTATAGGTAAGGGGATTAGAGATAGTTATCCAAATCTCTAAAAGGTGAGCACCCCAAAGCCTAAAGATAAGGTCTTGAGGCGAGTAGCCGAGTCGAGGGGTTGAGGCGAGTACCTTAGTCCAAGAACTAGAGGCAAGTAACCGGTTCACACATGGCTTAGTGGATTTAGGCATTAGGAGGTTCACCTTGGCAAAGTGACTTCCCCTTTCTTTTAGTGTAGGGGAAACATCGAAACTCCATGGATTAACTCACATGGTTTATGTTAGTTATGGTCTCTCTTAGTATGTTTTACGGACTCCCTAAGGCTTTTGGTCTATGTCAATCTTGATCTATGATTTTTGAGTGGTTTTCATGACACCCAAATTGGAGTTTTGTAAGTATGATGGTGGGTTTTTTGTATTACTTCTTAGCAAACTCAAATGATTTCCTCACATATGTTTATGGTCCCTTGATATTACAAATGATGTTACTCCTAAAGGCATATGACTCTCTCTTTTCAAGTATGCATAGTGTTTTTCTTTATGATGATTAATGGTTCACTTATACTAAGATGGTCTTTCCCTTGAAGTAGATGTTTTAATCTCTCTTTTCAAGTATGAATGGTGTTCTTCTTTATGATTATTAATGGTTCACGTATAGTAAGATGATCCTTCCCTTGAAGTAGATGCTTTGTTGTTCCTAAAAGGGATTATGATTTCACTTATCCATTATAATCTATGTTCCTTACTATTCCAAGTTTAAGTGTTTTACCATGAAATCAATTAAGTGTGTATTCCTTACTTTTCGTATGTATTATCCTATGTTGCATGACTTAAGAAATGTTTTAAATGATTATATTGTTGCTATTTTATGGTGTATGCTTTGTTGCATTGCATGCCTATATACTAGTACATTTAAAGTACTAACACATACCTTTTGCCTACATGATCTAACCATGTCAGGAATTAAGTGCTTATTCATCCTCCTCTACATGGCTAGGGTGTGTACTGAAGATTATTATTGGTGAATCCTCCATTTTTGGGGATAATAACCACTTTCTTTTCATGTTTTATTAAAGACTTAGTTACTTTTGAACATCTACTTTTGAGGGTGAGCTGGGGGAGATATCTTGGCCCTCATCCCACTCATGTTAGAGGTGTTGTCAGATATACGTGATGAGCTTGAATCCTATGATGCTTATGTATATGTTATGGAAGATATCCCTTTGTCCTTATCCCCCCTTATATGTTTGTTGTATATGGATGATGAGATGGAAATTCCCATGTCCCTATTCTCCTCATAGCATGAATCATACTTACCTGCCCTTTAGACATTATTTGCTATGTGATCATGCTAACCCTCTTCCCCATAACATCCCCATAGCGTGAGTCTAAAGCCCCAATTTTACTTAGAATTATTTGTTAAATGTTTGTTTTTATGTTTCACAACCATGGATGGGCAAATGATATGCTAAGAGGCTTGTTTGGGTAGCCTTCAGGTTTCCCATTCACCATATCATATCTAGGGCCTAAGCCTGGGTCATGAAAAGATTGGTATCAGAGCACTAGGTTTGTTAATGGTCCTCAGAAATTCGATACACCGCGTAAAGTAGATTCTTGTTCTTGGTTGTCAAGCGCGCCACAACTATGAATAAGAGGCTGTGAGGCATTTTAGGAAATGGCCTTCGCTTCTTCATAATCCATTTCGTGCTTTAGACTTAAATTAAGGTTTCCTCTCTCTAACGGATGGTCTTTTGCTCTTCTACATCATGCTGCCTAAAAGAATGGCATAAAAACCTTCTACACCCAAGGGTGATCTGGTTCTCTGGTTCCTCAAGCTCCCCAAGAAGAAGAAGGAGTTATGCATGTTGAATATCGAAATATCATTGCTTTGTTGGCACAAGCTATTAGCAACCAAATAAATAAAGGATCCCAAGCTCTTCATGCTCCTACTCCAGTCTTAAAGGTGAGAGACTTTACAAGAATGAATCCTCTGGAGTTTCATGGCTCTAAAGTTGAGGAAGAACCCCAAGAGTTCATTGACGAAGTGTACAAAGTGCTTGCTATTATGGGGGTGAGTTCGGAAGAGAAAGTAGAACTAGTTTCCTATTAACTTAAAGTCCTTGCTCAAATTTGATTTGCACAATAAAAGATTGAGAGGGGGAACGATGAGCCTATCCCATGGGAGGAATTCAAGGTCGCCTTCCTTAACTGGTTCTTTCCTATTGAATTAAGAGAGGCAAAGATGATGTAGTTCATGAATCTTAAGTAAGGCTCTATAAATGTGAGAGAGTATTCCTTTAAGTTCAATAGGCTCTCAAATTATTGTCCTCACTTAGTTGTTGACTTTGGGGAAACGATAAATGAAACGACCCCAAAACGTGCCTGGAAATGTGCCTCAAAAGTGCCTGGGTTCATAACTTCCATATATCTAAAAATTCATACGTGATATCAAAATTCTAACTTCATATTCTTGTTCATGGTGTCAAATTGAGTGAATAATCAATCTAACCCCGATTTAAGACCAACTAGTTAGCAATTTCAAATTTCCAAAATGCGAATTCCAGTGAGCTCTGCGCGCCCCTGCGCGATGTGGCTAGGGCACACAGATATGTATTTTGTTGATTGTTAGTTTGGTCCAAGACTTTCAAGTATTGGGAAAATATGTTTCCAAGTACAAACATACCTATATTTAGCCATTTTTCACCCTCATATCATTCTAAACATTCCCTAATACTCATTCAAACATTTAGCCAATATTTTACTCCTAAACTCAAGTCTTAAAACTCATCTGGATTTAAAGATTCTCATTTAAGCTTTGTGACACCCCATAACACCATGCTCTTGTACCTATATTTCAAGCCTCATTTGGTTAGATTGGGGAAGTACTAGGTTCATAGGAGACTCCTAATACCTAGACCAGTTCAAGGTTCCCTAAAAGTTGAGTTTTAGGTATTGGTCCATATAAGGGTCAACTTTAAATAAGCAAAACTTTTAGTACAATTAGAACTAGGTGGCCTACAACATGTCAAATTAAATCCCATTGAGTTCGCTTTCCAACACACTTGGTTTCACCTCATTTAGAGTTTGGAGTCAAAGGTTATGGCCATTTTACTGAAGACTGTCAGTGAAGAGTTACACTACGAGCCCATAGTTATGAGTCGTAGGTCAGGGTATGACTCATAGGTCAGGCTCATACCAATTTCTAGAGATTTCAAAATTGAGCCTAGGGGTCATGTGAGGGGTCTTATGAGTCATAGTGCTACCTACAGATCATAAACGGGCCCGTAACAATCGTTACATAGCTTTTTAGGAAGGGTCATTTTGGTCCTTTGTTAGCCTTTCTAAGCTCTAGATTGACGTTTTAATGCTCATTCAAGGTCCTAAAACCCTTAAGTTCTTCATTGTATTGACAAAATACTCTCTCCAACCCTTATACTAATATTTCACTACAAAATCAAGTGTCCAAATCTCTTCCGGATCTAATCATTTCTTTCAAACATCAAGCCTCCATTTTCAATCTTCACCAAGAGATTCTCCAAAGCTAAGATATGTGGGTTTTAGCCATTATGTCCTTCTACCCATGGTACCCTAACCTCCTATTTACTCAATTTGCATGATTTAAAGTTGATTTTGCAAATGGGTTTACTAGTATGAGCATGTTTATGAACTATGTTAAAGCTATGTAAAGTTGTGGCTGTTTTGGTATGTTTTGAGATATAAATCTTGGATCTATTGTAAGATTTGATGAGGGTTTTTATTGTATATTTCTTGAGGGTGTTGCGACGTGTTGATTGATGGTTTTACGATGGATTTTTTGCATGATTTCATCTATAAGTAGGATGGATTTGTACCCCCATTACATACCCACCAAGTATTTGATAAAATGTCTGGATTATGATTCTCGAATTGTTGAAGGCCTAATGGTTGACATATGATATATATGACTTTATGATGATGAAAGAATGATTTATGTGTGATAATTTCACGATGAGCTTCTATAGTATTCTTTGATGACCATAACCATGTTAAGGGGTTAGTACCTTGACCATTATGATGGAGTGTGAGAAGTCCATTAACCAAGTTGAGGGGTTAGTACCTTGACCACTATGATGGAGGGCGACAAATCCATTAACCATGTTGAGGGGTTAGTAGCTTGACCACTATGATGGAGGGTGATGAAGTCCATCAACCATGTTGAGGGGTTTGGTTTCCAATTAGTAGCTTGACCACTATGATGGAGGGTGATGAAGTCCATCAACCATGTTGAGGGGTTAGTACCTTAACCACTATGATGGAGGGTGAGAAGTCTATTAACCATGTTGAGGGGTTTATACCTCAACCACTAGTAAGGGCGTGTTAAGCCTAGGATTCCATTGTCTACAAGCATCCATTTATACTTGCCATATTGTTATATTATGCGTATTGTCTATGGTTATGCATTTTGTCTATGATGCCTATCTCTTGTTGTATTGCATCTTAGATACTTAGTATATTCCAACATACTAGTGCATACTCTATGCGTAAATGATATTACCATATAGGAACTGGAGCTCCATTTGGTCATCATCATCCTCCACACAACTAGTGGTATCCATTCAAGCCAGTTAATGAGTCCTCTATTTCAGCAACATTGGTCTAATTCCTATGCTATGAATTAAAGACTATCTTTCCTTTTATATGCTTTGACTATGAGGGTGAGCTTGGATACTTGTCTTGGCCCCTGCTAAGTTCTATGTTAGAGGTGTTGTTGGACAAGATATGTGTTATGTTTAAGCTTTGACTCACTTATGATATTCAAGCTATTTTAATATAAGTCCTTTTCCCTTAGTCCCAATTTCCCCTTGTTATTGTTTCTTATGTTGTGTTATATTGCTTCTGCGACCAAGGATGTGTAATGATATTGTATGAGCCTTGTTCGGGGTTCCTTCTGGTTCCCTATCTGCCAGTCACATCTAGGAACTAGGCTTGGGTTGTGACAAGCTTCAAGTCTCCATCTCCAATCTTCATCAAGTTCATCTCTAAAGCTAAGGTATGTGATTTCTTCCAGGGGCTCCTTTCACCTATGATGTCCAAGCTTCCTTTTCTTAACAATAGCATAATTTAAAGTTGATTTACTCATGGGTCTTATTTATTATGAAATTCACTGCACACTATGTTGGAGTTTATGAAATTGTGACTGTTTTACTCTGTTTTGGGCTATGAATCTAAGATCTGTTGTGAGATTTGATGAAGGGTTTTCATGTATATTGCTAGAGGGTTTTACCAAGTATATATTGATGGTTTTACATGAGATTTTCTTGTCACGACCCAAGCCCAGGGGGGAACCTGAAGGAACCCTAATCAAGCCTCTTAACTTTTCCTTACACATCATTGGTCGCGAAAACATGTGAAAAACATAAAGTAAGAATATGGGGCAAAGGGGCTAAGGGATAACTTGTAAAACATCATCATCAAGAGATAAGAGTCAAAGCTCATATCATGGATATATAACTTGTCCAACAAACACTTCTAATTACATAGATAAGAGCAGGGGCCAAGACAAGGTAATCGGGCTCACCTTTATAGTCAAATTAGTACATAAAGTAGAGTGCCTCAAGACAAAGCAAGCGAAAACATAGACCAAGGTCCCCAAAATGGAGGACTCACTAACTAGCTTGAGTAGCACTGGCCTAGCCACGTGGAGAAGGACGATGATCAACTTGGGCTCCGATTCCTACATTGTGATATTGTGTAGGCAAGAGTATGCATTAGTACATTTAAATGTACAAACTATGTACGATGCAAATCAACAAGAAATAGGCATCTTATTCAAAATGCCTAACAACAGGCAATAGGCATATTATAGCAATATGACATGTATGTCCAATGGTAAAGTGAAACATGCTTAAGAAAACCATACTTATATAAGATATCATATGTGTAGAATAGAACAAATTAGATTTCCAAGGTACAAACCCTTCGTAGGTTAGTGATGATGTCGCCTCATCACTTAGGTGGTGAAGTATTAACCCTTCACTCGATTGATGAGTACAAATCCCCCAACTTGGTTGTTGATAATACCGCCCTATCACCTATGTGGTGAAGTACTAACCCTTCACTCGGTTGATGAGTACAAACCCCCAACTTGGTTAATGATGGTGTCGCCGCATCACTACGTGGAGAAGTATTAACCCTTCCCTCGGTTAATGAGTGCAAACCCCCATCTCGGTTATCCGGATTCTTAGACCCCTCTGATTAGGCATGGTCTAGTGTAACACTTTATATAGAATTTATCATGTACATAATGTCATTTTATCATCATAACATCATTCACATCATATCTCATACTTTGGACCTTCGGTTCCACAAGAAACCCGAGCTGGACATTTTATCAAGCACTTGGGGGTGTGTAATGGGGCTAAAAGGCCATATAATTTAGAGCTGAAATCATGCAACAAAATCTATTGTAAAATCATCAGTCAACACCTTGCAACACCCCCAAGACGTTAACATCAAAACCCCTCATCAAATCCAACATTAGATCCAAGATTTAGAGCTCAAAACATGCTAAAACAACCATACTTTCATGAGTTCGAATCACTCTGCAGTAAATTTCTTAATATATAAGACCCACATGTAAAATCAACTTTAAATCATGCAATTTAAGTAGCAAAGAGGATTGGGCACCATGTGTAAAAGGACGCAATTGTTGAAACCCACATACCTTAGCTTTAATGCAAATTGAGTAAAAAAGAGATTAAGGCACTATGAGTGGAAGAACCAAATGGCTAAAACCTACACACCTTAGCTTTGGAGAAAAAAAACTGTTGGTGAAGATTTAGTTCCGGATAAGGGTTTTTGGACATGAATTTTTGAGTGAAAATATGGCTAAGTATTTTGGGGAGTATTGGGAAATGTTTGGGATGATATGAGGGTGAAATAAGGCTACGTATAAGTAAAAACATGTTTGGGAACACTTAGGCCCATAACCCAAAGCCTTGGACTGAGATAGAAATCACTGGCAGCAAATACATAGAGCCAAATTAACACATGTTTGCGACAGCTGCACGTTACGGTGCTGTCACCAATTGTCTCTAGAAAAAAAAAATTTGGAAATTTGAAATTGTGATATGATTGCTCTAAAATTGGGTCTAGACCCTTTTTCATATAAATTTGACCCTTTGAACAAGAATATGAAGTTGGATTTTTGAAATAGTAAATGAATTTTTAGATATATGGAATTTAAAATTTCGGGCATTCCGAAGCTCCTTTTTTGGCACTTTTTGGGGTCGATACAACATCTCCCCCTTGGGAACATTTGTCCCCTAATGTACAAGAGACATATAAGACAAGAGTGATCACCAATAAATTATCCCTAATAAGAATGCAATGTAACGTGTAAAATACCATTTTCAAATTGTCAATATAAGTGTAAAATTACCATAAGTTTACCAACTTAAGCATGAAAGCATATGAATGATATAGGGACTGAAATATGAGACTTGAAATCACATAGTGGATTTAGGATTAGTACCCTAAGCTTGAGAGGTGTTGAAAAGATAAGGATACCGCCTTTGCATGTCCACTTTGGCCTCCCATGTAGCACTTTGGACTTGCTGGTTCCTCCAAAGGACCTTAATGGAAGCCACCTCTTTGTTTCTCAATCTCTTTATTTGCCTATCCAAGATATGAACTGGAACCTCCTCATAAGTCAAGTTATCCTCAACAACACCCACGACATCAAGAGAGATCACACCTTTTATTGGAGAAACCTTCAAATAGACCCAATCACCCACTTGGAATTCTAGGTCTCTTCTTCTTACATCGGCATAGGATTTTTGACGACTTTGGGCTATCCTCAATCATAGACCCAATCACCCACTTGGAATTCTAGATCTTTCCTTCTTACATCGACATAGTATTTTTGACGACTTTGGACTATTTTCAACCTTTCCCTAATCATCCTAACCTACTCAAGAGCTTCCATAACCAGATCTGACCCCAATAATACCACTTTACTAACCTCAAACTAACCCACTGGTGATCTACGATGTCTCCTATAAAGAGCCTCAAATGGAGTAATACCGATGCTAGAGTGATAGCTATTGTTGTAGGCAAACTCAATCAATGGAAGGTGGCCATCCAAATTTCTCCTATAAAGAGCCTCAAATGGAGTAATACCGATGCTAGAGTGATAGCTATTGTTGTAGGCAAACTCAATCAATGGAAGATGGTCATCCAAATTACCCCTCAATTCCAATACACATGCCTGATGATGTTCATGCTCTAATAAGAAAGTAGTCGCTGTCAGCAATTAACCTAAACGAAGGTTTGGGTCAAATCTACAGGGAATATAGGGCTTGACTACAAGAATCCACTACTAATAATATCAATCATTAATAAATAAAATCTCTTAATGGGGGGGGGCTTTAAGATTCAAAAACAAAGTAAAATAAACACTACACTATGACTTGAGGAAACACTCAATTTAGAGACAACTTGGGAAATGTGTTCACCATGGTTCATTGATTTGATTACCCTAGGTAACATATCTACAATTGGGAATTCACATACAAAACGGTAACTTAGGTTCCTCCAGCCCTCTTTTGAAGGTGAAGGTTAAATTCAACCATGGCGCTTGGTTGGCCACCATGGCATACCAACTAACGGTTACCAATTGCCCCAGTCAACCTCCCCTTAGTCAAGATTGGTTGATTAGATGAGAACACATCAATCGAATCGTGTTATCTACTTCCCCTTTCCTATTCATCACTACCTTGGTCAGGCTAGTGATAGTAGGCGGGGTTTGGTGTTGGCCACCACCAAACGACAATCATAATGAAGGGAAATAGACAATATATGCAAACCCAAATGTAAAAATGTAATAAATCTAGGTTATTTCAAATCAATTGCCCATGATTCCCACAACCCCAAGTTATGGGTACTTAGCTACTCATGGCTAAGACAAAACAAGCAAAAATGCAAATACAAGACATAAATAAAAGTTTTACCAAAAATACTGAAAAGTGTAGGCACCAAAAGTTACAAACCCAAAAGCTTGATTGATCAACAATGAGTACAAAGAAAGACTTGCAATCCCCAAAATGAGTTTTCCAAGAGAAAATGATAAACTTATCTAAAACCCTAAAATATTCTTGAGAGAATATTCAAAGGCAAGATCTCTCTTCTAAAATCTAGAATTTTCTATAAAACCGAACTAAATGTATTTATAGTGTTTACAAATAAACCTTATAAATAACACAGAAAAGATAGTTGACAGCTAGTATGCCTTGCAGGTATGACTCATATGGTGACCTATGAGTCATAGTCAAGGTCTCGTATTAGGATCTTGGCATCTTGGAATAAACTGGTATCACCCACAGGTATGAGTCGTTGCTTGAGCTAGGACTCATATGTTCCTCTCGTAGTCTTAGCCTTCAGTTTTTGGTCCAACATTTTGGCTCTCTGATTCCTGCTTTGAGTCCACCTATATGAGTCATGGTGAGGTGGACGACTCGTAGGATGGCCTTGTAAGGATAACCTCCACTTAGCAGATTTCTAAATTTTGGTGAGCTCTACAACACACCCAACGACTTGTAGCTCTAGCTATTACTCATAGGTGAGCTCGTATGTCCTATGATTCAGCAAAATCTGCAACTTTCCTTCAAAGTCATGCCAACCTAGCTTTTCAATAATATTAACACAAAAACACATAATACCATAAAAAGTCGCATTAAGAACTCACAAAATTCCTTGTTTTGGGCATCAAATTGTGTTGTATTTTGACAGCACATCAACACCCTCAACTTAGAATTATTTCTTGTCCTCAAGTGACGACTCAATTTAATCAAATAGTGAGAAACACATAGCAGCTATACTAATGGCATATACATCATTTACTCTAATTCAGGCACATAAATTTCATTTTCAAAATAAGATTGCAAAGCGTAAGAAGACAATGAGAAATACATAGTAGCTACACTAATGGCATATACAATAACTCTTTGATTCAGGTACCCAACTACCATTTGTAAAACAAGATTGCAAGGTTAATAAGCAAAACCAAAACATAATGTGATACCTGGCAATCCAACTATGACAAGCTAAGTAGCATCAACCATCCATAATCGCTGGTATAGTCATATGCTACTCAAATAGTGTAAATGCCCTCATTGGAAAAAAGTCTCTCATACTCACTCAAAAAGCATTTAAAATTCAGGGACTGAGGAAGCATTCTCACTCTCATAATTGAAATTCATGCATACTGACTAACACCATAGGTTTGCCTCTATACTCATCCTCAGGCTTGGTGATAAAGTAGATTTGGATTACTTTAGGACTTATAGCCTTGTAACATAGGTTCAAGGGGCTTTGGTATGGCATTTTAGGCAAGTAGTGACTAAAAACTATCCTTGAACCATCTAAACTAACACTTTTCGCTTTCATAATCTAGACCTTTTCAATAAATCCACCCTTATTCTCCTATTTTGTACTTTTCTCGAGTGCTTTCTTATTTCTAAAAACTCAATTCTTGTTACTTTTTCTCAATTCAAGGCATTTTTCTTTTCTTTTTCTTCACTCGGCTCATACTTTTTTTATTTCTTTCTTTATTTCCCAACTAACCACCTCATTATCATTACTTTACCATAATAAGGGTCACCCTCAACTTAGGCTTTTAGCCTAAGGTGAAGTACACAATATCTATTCCTCACACCAGGGCCACAACTTGTAGCCACCCTCAACTTACGCTTTTAGCATCAATTAAGGTTCACATGTCCAAGGATAGACCAGGGCCAATATCAAGATATTTCATCAAACAAGTAAAGCTAGCAAGGTATCAAGAAAGAATGCGTACATGAGAAGCTCAAAAATTTGGAATAAGGGATTCAATCACTCATTTGGTAGGTCATTAAGGCTAAAAGTGGGTTCTCTCAAAGAACAAAGGCCTAAGATCCTTTCCATATCAACCATACCACTAAACCAATCGTAGAGTACTAAGGCAAGTTCTTAGTCCATACAAGATGCACAAATACAATAAATTAAGCTCATAACATACATGACATTACATCCACAATCAATTATAGACCCACAGATCATGCTTTCAACCTCAGCTATCCTTCATAATATCAAAACAAACATTGCCAGATACTAAAAAATGTATGAATGCATAAACAACCACAATCTCAAAAAATTTGAGGGCATCCAATTTTTTATCAAAACTTTAGAACACATCTAAAGATTATGTATATGCCACCATATAACTCTACTATGAATTTACACATTATCTACACTACCTAAACATGCTGGTTCAACA
>DF362154.1:9970-20317 GCA_000787875.1 Solanum virginianum
GAAAAGAGATACCCGATCTGATAATCACAATTATAACTACTCACACAATGAATAATCCACAACTTACATGAATTCGATGATAGGCTCATTGTATGCAATTTGATCGTAAAAAATCATTTATTAGGATCATGTCATTATTCCTATTCACATACAAGCATTTAGCAAACATATACCACACATATAGGAATATCAAACCATCACCTACATTGAAACAAGCTTTAAACCTTTTAAAAAATAAAAGGTTTCCTTTCTCTAATGTTTTGGCTCGTCCTTGATCTATAAATGATCAAGAAATACAATAGTCAACAACCAATGACCTAAATTATTAGAATTATATCAAAATTCTAACCCTCAGCCACTTTTATGATCATCTACTCTGACTAGGACTTTTTCTCACTATTAATTGCAGGTCAAAATCTTCTTCTATGAGGATTCTCCTAGATTTAAGGTGTAGGAATCAAATTACAAGTAGAAAAATGATTAACTTACCTTTATTGATGAAGTAGTTGGAAAACTGATGAGAAACTACCCTAGGTGGCATTTGAACTTTCAAAAATGAAGTGGGAGAAGTAAAAACAAATTTAGGACTTTTCGGACTTAAAACTCGTGACTTTCCCGCTATGATTATTTACCAACATAGAGGGACCTGTCTCGCCATAGAAGGTTTCACAAAGATAGAAACTCATAATTTGCAACTCAAGCTTTTATTTCACAACACACAATTTCGCTCATTATAAAGTAAAAAAGTGTGTAGAAATGGAGGAAAAAAAAATAAGAAAACACAAATATAATGTATAAATAGTTCATTAGCTATCTCTTTTGGGGAGTCCATAATTTTGCGCATTATTTATATACTCATAATTTTATAGTTTGAAAGTTCCCTGTTTTTTAGTTTTTTAAATATTTATGATACTTTATTTTTAGGCCTTTCCGACCCATTTAAGGCCTAACGTTTGTTTTTGAAAGTTTTCTTTTACAGATTCAATATAGCTCTTACTTCATAATATTCATTTATCCTCCCTTTTCTGTGATTTATTTTTATTTCATTGCATTGTAAGATCATTTCAACTTATAGGTTCTTGAACCATATTAACAAATTCAATTTTATCATTTTATGAGTAAACACATTTAAGTATCCAAAATGCCAAGTACTTCTAAAAAAGAACTCCTCGCATATATGAAACGACTAGCATCAAATATGAAGAAGTGTGATTTGTGAAACTCATTGAATTTTATTTTCTTTATTCCTTTTTAGATGATAAGTAACATCTTAAAAAACTATCAAATAAAATGAGTTCATTGACAAAATATCACAAGTACCATGTCGACCTAATTAAAACAATGTGAAGGAAATCATATTTATCTAAACATTATTCTATTGAAAAAGAAATAACTCTAATTTGGCTTATTTTTGTCAATAGTGCTATTAGCATTCTCACAAGGAAAGAAGCTTCTCCAGGTGTTTGGCCAGAGATTAATAATTTTGCTATATATAATTTGACCAATTCCACTTTCATTTTCATTTTCCTTTGGAGCAATTTTATCTTTTCCCACTGTTTGTACAATTTTCTGCAAAAGAAAAAACTAATTAAATGATTTTATAAACTAGGGGAAAATGAAAATATACATACTAGCAATAAAAATAATTACTCTCTTTATTTCAATTTATATATAGTATCTTTTGAATTTCTGAGTCAAATAACTTTTTCATTGATCATAATTTATGTGTTTTAAGCATTTTGAATTAACAATTATTTTGAGCTAAGATACTTTTTCTCGTAGTTTCCAAGGATATATATAAATTTTGTGGAATCTCAGTAACTTCATTAGTTAGCTACCTAAACATTTGCCTTGATGGCAGACATTTGATTTTTCACCTTATAGTTCTCTCACCTATTTCTCTCAAACCCCAATTTTGTTTTAAAAAAAATTAAAAGATTTTATATTTAAAATTCAGGGTTTAAATTTAAAAAATCAATTGTTAAAATTTAAATAATGACACGAAGGGAGGAAGTATACCAAATTAATTAAAAATAGAGATAAGTATACAAAACACATCTAAACCATATCACTTTTTTTGAGTTTCACACCTAAAGTATTGAAAGTTTGAGAAATACACTTAAACTATCGCTTATTAGTTTGAGATACCTTGTAATACACTCTCTCTTTTATTGGAGAAAACCTTGCCACATTGACAAAAATTAAATAAAAATATTAATATTAGTTTTCAAACTTTAGCTCCTACTCCACTCTATCTAAAATAAATAGATTTTGTTTTAAAATAAATAAAATTCTATTCCACTTGCATCTGGTCCTCCGTTCCTAATTTATTTTTATATTTTTTATATATTTTTTTATAGATATGTACACATATTTTTAGAAAAATATTTTTTTCTACTTGTTTATCGAGTATAATAAAAATAAAAAATTTATTTAAAAAATCTTTCAACAAATAAAAAATAATTTTCTAAAAATAATAAAAAAACAAAAACGAAGGATTAAGTGGGTAGCGTAGAAAAATAAAAAATTTATTTAAAAAATCTTGCGACAGATAAAAAATAATTTTCTAAAAATAATAAAAAAATAAAAACTGAGGATTAAGTGGGTACTATAGAATTATTTTTTCTAAAAATAATTAAAATAATATCTAGATTATTATTTTAAGAGGGAGATGAAATAAGAATTTTTTTAAAAAATTTATAATTTTTTTTGGGGGCAGTTATGGTGAGAGGAAGTGATGGTGTGGGGTAAGAAAAATATTTATATTTTATTTTATAATTTTTTTAAAAATTATAATATTTTAATATTTAATTTTAACTAATACTACTTATAATTTATTTATTTTTTATCAAGGTGGAATGTTTTGTCCATGTAGAGTGTGATGTGTTATTTTTTAAAAATAAAAGATAGAGTGTAGCACAGTGGAATAAAAGATACATGTGTGTTTCTCAAACTAATAAGTGATAGTTTAGATGTGTTTCTCAAGTTTTCAATACTTTAGATATGAAACTCAAAATACTAATATAGTTTAAGTATGTTTTGTATACTTTATGTCTTAAAAATACGTACATTGCTAGGAGTGAACCTAAGTCCAACTTTTATCTGCCCTTTGTATGTGTCATCTTCAAGCACCACATTATAAGCAACTGGTATCACTTCAATAAATCTCTTTTCATTCCCCTCCATAATTATTCCTTTCAAATTAATTCTGAAGAAAAAAAAACAAAAAAAAGCTTTAATTTAGTTGGTGTTTAATTATATTTTACTGTAAAAATAGAAAAAGAATATTTTCATAGTGAAAAATGATCCAATTATATTTGATTATAAAATAAAGTAGAGCTATGTTTCTTTTTTTTTTTTTTTCTTTTTTGAGTAATTTAAAGTAAAACAGTTTTTGTTTTTATCGAAATTTTTGAAAATTCTTGAAAAAAGTGAAAATAGAATTTTTCGAATTAAAAAGTGTTTATTGCCAAACATTAAAATAGAAAATCTTAGGATTGTAAATGTTGTATTCCCTGATTTCAATTTGCATATCTGATTTTGATTAAAGATAGATAAAATGTATTAAAATATTCTTTCATCTATTATTCAAAAGGAAATTACAGAACGAAAACTTCATTTTTGATTCTATGAAAATTTTTATGAAAATCTTCCATTTGTTTCTCTTTAATGAAAGTTTAACTTTTTCAAGATGTATCCTAATTTTTTTTAAAAAAAGACAAATAAACTAAAAGGAAAGAAGTAAAAGATAGAGCAATTATGGAAGTCCTTACATAGTTTGACCAGCAAATCCAGCAGCTGTGAAGAATTGTTCATCCATAATTTTTAATTTAAGGTACTCACATTCTTCTAATTTATTAGTTGGCAATTCAAACTTAAACTTTTCATTCCACAAAATTTCCTTTGTGTCACCTGCATTATTATAAGTAGAGTTCACTTAAATTATATAGTGTAAAAAGTTAATTATTATTTTTTTAATTAACAAATTTTTTTAAAAAGTATGACAATCTGGATATATTAAATAAAGTTTGAGCGTGTAAAAAATTTTCGTAATAAAAAATATGCAAATAAAATTTTGGTATAAACTCAGAGATAATTTATGCTTTGTAAACATCAAGGGTTGGCCAGTTTATCTGATATCAAATCAAAGTTCAAACTTGAATCGTTATATAAATTTAAAGTTTTACCAAATTGTAAAAGTTGTATTAAAATTGTCGAATAATTTTAAAATAATCGAAGAAAGAGAAAAAACTCAATAAAAGTTGAAATAAAGGGAGAATTAATTTGTATTCACCGACCTTCCATCAAACATAATATTAAATAATTTTATTCATCAATATAAAATTATATACAGGACAAAATAAAAATAGAAAACAAACCTGAAGAAAATTTTGTTGTGTAGGATTGAGATCCACATTCAACAATTACATAGTACGATGGTTTCCCTATACAATTAAATATAGAAAAAGAAAATCAATTTATAGTATTTTTATATAATTTTTAATATTTTAATTTAAAAATATTTAATTAATTGATCATATCCAATTTAAGTCATAGATTAATCATTAATTCCTGAAAAAAGAGTATTTTGTTAAAAATATAATTTTACATATAAACACAAAAGTTTTTTTTAATTTAATATTTAAATTTTAATTTAAAAATATTGAATTAATCAATCTTATCCAATTTAAGTCATAGATTAATCATTAATTCCTTAAAAAAGGTATTTTGTATAGAAGAAGCACAAGTATTTGTCCACAACAAGTGGATTAATAACTTGAAAAATATATAGGTTTTTTACTAGAACATATTATTTGATTTGATATATTCCTAATAAATAATAAATAAGATGACAGTTTTACTGGATTTCCTCTGACTATTACTCTATATGTCATCAACATTTAAAATGGATATTACTTAATAGTAATAAAGATAGAATAAACATAAAATAATAAAATATCTATGATGAAATAAAAATAAGTATCTATTTTAAATATAATAAAAAGTAAACATGGAAGAATCAAGAAAATAAAATATATTACATAATATTAAAATATTATTTTTTAAATATATAAATAAAATCCTTACCAATTATGTTGGAGTGGCTAAGGCCTTTAGCACTTACAACAAGAACTTCAAGAAGTCCTCCCTTCATTATATCAAAAGGATTTTTTTTAATTTTGTTATCTCCAAATTCCCTTTTTATAAGTTTAAGGATTATGAAAGTTTCTAATCTTCTTCTAATTAATTAATACAATTACACAAACATATATTAAGATGATACGTTACTAGTGCATGCATATATACAATATAAATAAATGACTATAGACATTTATATATCCAAAATTAAATTATACTAATTAGCTTATTTCAAGAGGAACAATTAATAATGAAAAAGTCATGTTACTCTACTGCTTTTAGTTATGGAAATTCAAATCAAAATTCTTCCAACAAATTTCAAAGTTATCGGAAACAAAACTTACTATAGATGCATATTCAAATATTTAAAATAAAAACTTAATAGACACTATGAAATAAAATACAAGCAAGGATTGATAAAATTCTAAAAATCATACTAACTCATAAGAAAACAAATAAAGAAAAGACGAACTTGAAACGAAATGTTTATATGGGCCAAAAGCTAGAAATAATGATTTTTAAATGTAAATAAAATTGAGTTACTCTATGAAATTATTATTTTGAAATAAGTATTTATTGTTTGGAATGTCTGCATATTATGTATTGCATTTTATTGGTATCAAAGTTGCACTCATGTACATCATATATTGGAGGTTTGTTTGACGGTTGAGCCATAAGGGAGATTTGTTGGAATTCAGAATGAGTTATTCGTGTTCTACAATATTAAATTTCAGTTCTATCTTTATATATAGTGTATTTTTTTCCGTATAATTAGAATAGTCAAACGTATAATTTTTAAGTTTTAATCGCTCTTGTATTTATGCCACTAGTTCTTGGGGGTTGTATTTTATTGTATATATTTTAATTATTATTTTAGATTTTCGAATTAATGTTTTACTTAATTTATTATTTTTGTATAATTTTGCTTCATTCTCGCCTTAATAAGTGATAACTTATGGGATCCACATACCGAGAAATGGTAGGTGGTCAAGGAGATATTTGCTATAAAATTTTTATTATAATTATATTTAATAATATTTTAAAATTATAACTATGTATAATAAATATAGTAATTATATTTATTAGTACATTATATGGTTTTCTTTTTCATAAATTGGATGGCCCAAAAATCAAAATATTAAATTTGATCTTTTTACATTTTTTTTTGTGAAATGTGTACAAAATCAATTCTTTTGTTATTTTTTAAATTTTTTTTAATTTGATGTTCAATATTTATATTGACTGATTTAAATTTGCGGCACCTAGGATTTCATACATTACACCATTTTTTGGAAGTTGTTTTACTACTATGCCTTTCACATTTAGGGGTGCATTTGACATGTTGAAAGAATAATATACTACATAGAGTGTATTAGTAATGTTTACATTAATTATAAAGAGGTATTTCTTAAGCATTGTTTAGGGAGATTTAGTGCGAAGTTTAATTTCAATTTTGAATTATTCACATGCTTAAAAACATCTCTCTACTTGATTAACTATACTTAAATACACTTTAATCTTGCAATATTAGTGAAATATACCCCTAAGTTTTCACCAAATTTAAGAGTATTTTCAAGACTTCCTTCAAATTTTTACTAAGATTTTCATGCTTCTATAAGAGTTTGATATTACTTATTATGTCACATGGTAGATCGAAGCTGATAGAGTGGTATTTAAATTGAGTTCGTCAAGTTGAAGGATTGCCTTTTAAGTTATTTGAGATGAAACTAATAATTTATTACTCCCTTCGTAATATTTTAATTGAATTTTTGAGGTAATGCACATATATTAAGAAAAATATTCAAGAATAAAATTTAAATTATACTTTTCAATATTACCCTTTGCGAAGTTATAAATATATAATGTAATTTATCTCTTATAAAATATAAAACTTCAATAAAGAAAAAGAAAAAAAAAATCTCCCCCTGTTGGGATGGGGGAAGCGGCAATAGAGAGATTTTAAATTTGTCGTGTTTTATGAGGACAGGAGAAGCCAATGAGTGGTTTACAGGAAACACACAGTTGTCTAAAGGGAATAACGAATTCCAATTTGGAAAAAGCATTTACGTCTCCATCAATGAGCCTAGGCGAAGTGTTCAGTGTTCCCTATGTCTCCACCGGCCAAAAATGCCCCATTTTCCCTCGTCATCTCCGTCCTCTCCAATTTTGTTCCCAAAATTAACCGCTATTTAAGCTCATCTCTTTCCTTTGCACGCTTCTCATCTACATAAAACTATTTTTTGTTACTAGGGTTCTACACTAAGCCATGGACGACAACCACCTTCATTTGTCTCCTCCCCAGGTAACTAGTGTCTTTCAACTGCAACATGCTTATAACTAAAGATAAAACAAAAAATTGTAAGACATTTTAGTACATTCTGTTTATCTTCAGTGTAAATACCCAAAGAAGATTCAACAATTTCTTTCTGTTATAATTGTGCTGTTCGAGTTAGTTTTCACACACATCAACTAATTTCACTATATACTTGCCACCTCCCATCAACAATATGTATAAGGTAACTCTGTCAACAAGATTAGAACAAAAAGAAAGGAATCATGTAGTATTTTTGCCTCATGATGGTCAACCCACGTCATTCACCAATATTCTACACCCTTGAGTGATTCGAACTCCATGAAAGTTAAAGTAAGGATTAAAACAAAAAGAGTAATTTTTGTGCGTTTTTGACTTGGGACTGCTGTTTTACATTTTGATTGTTCTAGAGATAAGTATCAAAAACACATCTAAACTATCTATTTTTTTTAGTTTCATACTTAAACTATTGGGAACATGAGTTTCATACCTAAACTATCACTTATTAATTTGAGAAATACACCTCAGTGGTGTGTTTGGAAAAAACATTGCCACATATCATGCCACATTGACAAAAATTAAATAAAATATTAATATTAGTTTAAAGTAAAAGACTAAAATATAAATATTCTTCCAAAAATTTATATTTTTGTTGTTGTTGTTGTTTCCAAAAAAAAATATCATTTTTTAAAAATAAAATTTAAAATATTTTTTCACCTACTCCACTGCCCACACCCCGGCGTACCCCCTACTAGTTTTAAAAATAAAATTTAAAATATTTTTAAAAAGTTTCAAATTCATCCCCTACTCCACTCCTAAGTAAAAAGTTAATTTTTTTTAAATAAATAAAATGTTATCCCACCTGCATCTAATCCTCCGTTCCTAATTTATTTTTATCTTTTTTAATCTTTTTTTTAATAGATATATACACATATTTTTAGAAAAATATTTTTTTACTTGTTTATCAAATATAATAGAAATAAAAAATTTATTTTAAAAAAATCTTGCGACAAATTAAAAATAGTAAAAAAAATAAAAGCAGAAGATCAAGTGGGTAGCATAGAATTTTTTTTTCTAAAAAAATTAAAATAATATCTAGATTATTAATTTAAGAGGGAGATGAAGTAAAAAAAATTGTAAATTTTTTTTGGGTTCGAGGGGGGGGAGTGTACGGTGAGAGGTAGTGGTGGGGTGGGGTAAGAAAAATATTTTATATTTTATTTTATAATATTTTTAAAAATATTGTCCATTTGGAGTGTGATATGACATTTTTTAAAAAATAAAACAGAGAGTGTAGCAGACACACCATGGTGAGAGTGGAATAAAAGATATAAGTGTGTTTCTCAAACTAATTAGTGATAGTTTAGGTATGAAACTTACACTCTCAATAGTTTAGGTAAGAAACTCAAAAAAAGAGGATAGTTCAGGTGTGTTTTCGACATTTATCTCATTGTTCTATTATATTTTATTGGATTACACTATCTACATAACTTGTATATAGAGTCGTTTTGTTCCTATACAAGTTATGGGGGAATTGAAATAGACGGATTAGTAAAGCATGAATTATAATGCAAAGATTAATAAAGTAGAGACTGGATGTGGGGATCAATCGAGAAGTTTGAAGTATTTGAGGAGAAAGAAAGATATAAGCTTGAAGGGGTGATGACATTTTTGTCATTTCAATTGTTCCGATCCATGTATTGTCAATACTCACATCCCTATTCTACATTTTATTCCATATTAAACAATATATAAATTCTCGCTTAATTTATATGCATATTATATGAGAAAAAGGTAAACTGATAACCAAACAAGGTAAGAACTAGGAGTGTTCATGGTTTGGTCTAGTTTAATTTATTTTTATTTATTAAAATCAAACCAAGTCAAGCCAAATATAATCGTATCCAGCGGTTTGGTTCGGTTTTGACATGGTTTTTAAGAAACATAATGATATTTCCTGCTAATATTTATAGATCCTTCACAAATATTAATAATAATATATAGGTTTTCATTTTATTGGAGAGTTCATTATTTAGAGTTGAAAAATAGGGCTATATTGCAAGTAAAAGAAGAGGCAAGCTCGGTGCGCTGAAGTTCTCACTATGCGCAGGATTCTCACCACAAGGATTTATTATACGTAGCTTTACCTTGCATATTTGCCAGAGGCTGTTTCCAAGGCTTGAAACATAAGAGAGAATATAATGAGCTTGAAAAGTCAGCTATGTTTCAATGACCATGTTAATTAAATAGTCAAAACTATGCTATGGTTATAATATGAATCAAAAAATCAACTAAGCTAGCAAATTATTAGTTGCGAATAGAACAGTATTTTAGGAAACACTTGCCTTAGGGGCATACACAAGAATTTGTGAGTGATATCAACTTATTGTCACAATTCGTCTTTTTGTATGCGGAATTGGTCCTTGAGTTCAGGGGGTTCCAAGGCTTTACTTTCAATCCATATTGTTATTTACTTGCATTATTTTAAAAAACAGTGCAATGTATATGTTATTCTTATGAAAAATATATAATTTCTTGGCGAAGAGGTCCAATATGTCTCTGCCCCTGCTTGCAATGCCAAGTGTTGTCTCCATGTCAAACTTGCTTCTTGTCAATTTTCTAGTGAAGTTTTTGTCTGACGCTACAGACTAACTTTGGTTAATGGTATGTTTTGAGCAGCAAATGCTACCTCAAAGAATGGACTCAGGAGGTCCTTATCGTCTTCTGCACTGTTCAGGTCTTGGTGACAAAGAAGGAGTGATGCAAGAGCTCGAGAAAGGAGTGGAACCCAATCTGGTTGATTATGATAAGAGGACAGCACTTCATTTAGCTGCCTCTGAAGGTTGTGTAGACATTGTTGTTCTACTTCTTGAGAAAGGAGCTGATGTGAACTCTAC